>JAQQAC010008719.1:24979407-25000222 GCA_029783875.1 Phataginus tricuspis | reverse complement strand
TTTCAAACTCTGTAAAAAATATTTCCTTTAATAATGTACACAAGCTAGCTTGAATAAAATCTAACTGTAGAACATTCAAACAATTCAGAAATATTTGGCCAAACATGAAAGTGTGAAAGTCTTTCTTTACCAGCCTACCAACTCCACATATTCTCCTCCCAGAGGTAACCATTGGAAACAGTTGATATACAGCCTTCTAGTCCTTTTTTCTAAGAATTTGCCTAAATATATAAGCAAATACACAGCTTTGTTTCACGTAAACTGGACCGTACTATGCACATGGTACTGAAACCTGCTTTTAAAAAACTTGTCCTGAAGATGTTTCCATGCATTTTTGTCATCTGTATATAGTATTCTCATAGTATGGTACAACTTCAGAGTATAGTATACTAAGAAAAATACTAGATTAGTTTCCCATTAACTGTGATTATGAAATGATAAAGGAATTCTTGACATATGCATCTTAGAACATGTATATATGCAGGATACTTTCTAAAAGGTACATTTTGAGTTGAGGAAAATACACATCTTAAATTTAAAGTCACATTTATTTTTATCAGTAGTAGAAACTTTTCTTCAAAGAAACTTTACATGAAAGTCCAATATACAGAAAGTTAAGGTAGGAAATGCACTGGTCTGGGGCTGGGCAGCAGAGCCCTGAAGCTCTAACCCCCGAGGCACACCTTCAACCTCTGTCTTTCACTGCCCCCAGGCACCTTCACGGAGCTCTAGCATGCCTCTGAGTAGAGAATGGGAACCATTGTTTTAATCAAGTGAGTTGACATGTTATATATCAAAATGTAAGAGTGGATTTCAAACACAGTTGATATAACAAATTAATTCCAAATCAAAGAGCTTTAGTTACCTAAAAGAGTAGAGTATTATTTTATGTCAACAAATTGGGCCACTGTCAAAAGCCAGCATGGCTTTTGAAAGCCAGCAGTGGCCCCAGAGTTTAGGGAAGGTAAGCTGATTGCAAGAAGGGCCCGGATCCTGCTGCGGCACTCCCAGAGCAAGCTGCCTGCCTACGGTGGCTGGGGTTGCTGACAGTGATTGTAGGGATTAGTATAGAGCATCGCCTCTTTGCTTGATCATATCATGAATGTTTAATAAATATCAAAACAAGATGTCAAAAGGAAGATAGAATAATTCAGATGCTAGATTCTTATATTTATTTTTATGTTTATGTGTGAAATCCCAGGCTTAGAGGAAATTCGAACTTTTAGTATGCTTATTTTACCATCAGCTAAAGGAATACATCTTGATTGCAATAAGTCTTTTACAATCCAACACAAAACATAAGGTGATGTTACCTAATTCTAAAGAAATCTTTTTTAAAAATGAAGTTCAAGAGTATAAAATATTTCTGCAGCAATCCCTTTCAAAGACTCCAACATCAATTAGCTTGGAAATCACCATAAAGATATACAACTTATAGTTCCCAATTCCATTTTATATAGAAAAAACAAGTAAAGCTAATTAAAACTGCATAGTTGAGGCATTTACTCTCTGAAGTTAAGGTCTGGCCAATATTTAAGGAAATGAAACAAAATAAAACCCAAAACATTCAAAGACATCTCATTCCCATTTCTTGTCATCATCATTCACTCTCCTTAAGAGCAGTGGCTGTGTCTTCTATCTTTCTACCCCTTGGGCCTTGCATACAATTCAATAAGCGTTTGATATGTGAATGAAAAACTGAATGATAGCCACTAAATCTGAAAGGAGAGGGTACATAATTTAATTAAAACATTCTGGCCTCCAAAAAGCAGTTCTTAATAAAGGGACAGATCTTTTATATAGCAAAAGAGTTCCTTAAAATTGAAACAAAAACAAATACCTGTCTCTAATAAAATTCTCAAATACTTCAGAAAAATATAAAATGAGAAGACTCTATTCCACCCAGTCCCTAAACTTTAGCTCTAATTCCACTCTCCAGGAGTAATTTCTGTTCGCAATTGCTTGTTAAGGCTAAATGCTGTATGCATTTGTGACTGTGTGCAGAGACCCTCTCTTACTCTTCTTGGTCGCACAAGGTTAGCATCCTGTGTTTTGGAAATTCCCACTTAGTACTCCATGGGGCACATCTTGCCTCTTAATATAGAAGCTAAAAATACCAGATATTGCCTTTTCTGGCCTCTCTTGCAGCAGAAGTGTAAGCATACACTGTAGCCTCTGTCACTTAGAGCCCCCTAGAACTTGAGAAGTGTAGAGGCCTTCAGGGGAAGGACTGCCCGTTTGTATGACTGTTTACTTCGAGGCACTTTAGATCAGGCATTCTGTGACTTCCCTCCTGTAGTTTATCGTGAGGTTAAACGATTTAATATACACAAAATGCCTAGAATCGTGCCCATACATGGCACCTACTAGCTTGTGGTAGCAGAAGTAGGAGGTTTAGTACATTGTACATGATACAAAACTCTTCAGTTTGTCTTTTTTTAAAGTAGGTTCTAGTCCATTCCCCATTTCTTTGTGATTCTGTGCAGTACCCCCATTTCTTCCTCACCCCACTTTCTTCCCATTTCCCTGTCCTCCCTCCATCATTTCATCTTTCTCACCTTCTCTCCTTTCCCAAAGCTGGAAGTGGTATGGGGACGCAGAGTTTAGAATCAGGGAGAGAAACTCTGTAAAGTGGTGATAATGCTTGCCATGCCTTTTAAAAATAGATCTCTTTTTGTCTTATACTCTGATTTTTCTCTCTTCCTTCCATACGTAGAGTCATGGCACTCCAAAGCTGTTGCTAATACGCAGATGATGATCAGAAGTCAAAGCCATGTCTTACCACACCATTTGTGAAAGCTTACGGCTGCTCCCCTACTTCCTGCACGGCCGCATCCAGCAGACAGGTAGATTGCTCTTCCTCTGATTTAATCATCCACCTAGGGTTCTATACTATTTTACACTTTTTTCAGTATTTTCCTTTTCCGATGAATCTTCCAACAAATATTTATAATGTGGAAGATTCTTTTTGTGTTCAGATGAGCAGTCGTGTAGCACAAGAAACAAATTCCACTGAGGTGTTTGGTGGGTTTCACAGTATAGGCAGCTAAAGGTTTCGTGGCTTGGCATCAGAACTTCAGGGTAGGATTACTTTTGTGGTGCAGCCTTCCTTAGTCTTGAAATGAATTCCTCCAAACTCTCCTTACCAGGAGATAGCATAAAAATGACACTAATATTGATATGATTAAATATCATTTTATGAATACAATACAATTACTAATCTAACTTCTCTTGGCACATATAATATACATAGACATTTTCAGTGGGAACATTCCTGTTTAAATTTTAATGCAAGGTGAAGATATAGAATGACTCAGAGGATTGTATTTTTCTCCTGAAACACTAATTGTGATTCAAATTTATTTTTCCCTATTTATGACTTCCCAAATCATTGTTTAAGTGATTTAACATTTATCTGACTTTCAATCTACTCAGAATTCATTTGCTCAGACCCACAGTCAGCAAATAACTGTAGAGTGTCTGCTACTTGCAAAGCACAGTGCTATGTGCTGATGGGGGAGAGAAGAGAACAAAGTGAGTAAGTACGTTCCCCTCAAGGGCCTGCAGTTGTTTAGGAGCAAGACCCAACATACAAATAACTCTAAAAAATAATGTGAAGATACTAAATATGGAGCAGGGACAGAGCGGAAGTAAAGGTCAACAAGGAATGATCAGTTAAAGAGAGAAGTGGGAATGCGTGGTGCAGTGCATGGTGCATCGGTGTGAGCTAAATTATTCTGTCTAGCAGTAGGGTGCATGAAAGGGAGCAGGGAGAGGTCAGGGCAGAGAGCTGGGAGGGGCCAGACTGTGGAAGGTCCTGAAGGTCAGTCTAAGCATTTCAGAGTTGACAAAAGCTGAAGGTTATTTGTATGGACTCGAAGGAACAAAACTGGGTTTTAGGGATTTACTCTGTCGGAATTGCACAGAATGGAATGCAAGTGGTCACATACTAGAGCCATTATGATCAATGATGTTGTGCCAAATGTGTAATTGTCCTTAGATATGTACAGTTTCAGCAACATTGGTGTGCCACCAGATGACATTTTTCCTGACATAAATGTTGGGGCTGACAGAGAACCGAGAGATGAAACCTGAAGCCCGAGTCAATTGCCGAAAATTTAGGCGCTCTGTTTAATCTTTCCAGGGATTCTGCAAGATTTGCTGAGAATGCTAAGATGTCTCTACAAGGAGCACGGTTTTCACTACTCCTGGGACATTATGGATGGAGATGGCAAATTGGATCCACCATTCTTTTAATCCCATCAAGTTGCACCATATGTTTATAAATAATGTTTTTGTTATGATTCTAATTGAGGGAGATTTAGTACTGTAGCCAGCCTATTTCTGACTCGCTATTGTCTAAGATCTTGCATTCTTTCAAAAGTTGAAACAGAAAACTAGAGTAAATTACACATATCTCTGCCTAAAGGATTTATATTTTCCTTTTGTTTGTTCTTAAATACCATCATTCTGCTCATCTGCTGACTGTTCAATTGCAGAACCTAGTGGCATAAAGCCAGATATCCTGTCCTGTGGCTTCCCCTCCCCCACTGGTGAGATTAAGGGGAGAGGGGGGCAGCGTGGAGGGAGAGGAGGAAAAAGGCAGAGGAAGTTCTTCTGTTTTACTAAAGACCTCATCCAAAAATAAAAGAAAACTATGTTAGCGTAAATACCACTACAAAGAAATTTTCTGATTAGCCAGAAGCTTTCAGTGTTGTAGCTGGCGCTGGTTCACTTATTCTGCACGATGAGGAATATCGACTGCGTGAATTTCAACAGCACATTGAAGTACTTTGAAGCGCTAAATCTCAGCCTGGTGTGCTGATGGAAGGGCCCACCTGCCTTGTCACCCAGGGCTCGGGCTGGGCTGCGGTGTGTGATCGCTTGCCGCTGCCCCTAGGAGGCCGGGCTGCCGGCCCCCCTCCCTCACCCGGGCGCCTCTGTCGTGCCTTGGCCAACTGTGCCTCTCCCCTCCGTGGTCAGCTAAGAAGTGGGCAAGCTTCCATATAACATGTTCAAAGAACTGATTATAATAATGAACGTGGTATATTCCGCATTCCACGTGTCAGTGGGCTCTTCCTCCCTTCCTCCTTTCTCTGTTTTTCTTCTCTTTCCTCTGTCACCTTGTGTTTCCTTCCTTCCTTCCTTTTTTCCCTCCCTTCCTTCTTTTCCTCCTTTATTCTTCTTTTCGAGGGGGCAGTAAGTCATTTCATGTTACTCAAAGTAAGAGAAACTAAAAGGAATTCTGTTATGCTTGGGAAACAAGGCGCTGCCTACAGGGAACTGTAGATGGCATTTGACTTACACCATCACAGAAAACATGACTTTGTCTTAAGTTAGGTTGTAACAGATAGTTGGTGTTGCCGTTCCTGGTCAAGGAAATCTGTACTTCGTGGGCATAGGAGAAATCGGGCTGTTTATCCGGTATTTTCAAGCAAACCCGAGGCTGGTATTCTGGCTATGTTCCCCTAAGTACCCATCTCTGTACCTAAAGCAGCCGGTGGTGAAGCATCAGTTGTTCTGCCTTCTGTGGCTCTAATTGTAACATATTCTGACATTATCTAGGACAAAAAAATTCTATCGAGAGCCACATAGGCGATTCAAACTGTGTACTAGTTTCCTAAGGCTGCTGTAGCAAGTGGCCACAACCTGGGGGGCTTAAAACAACAGTAATTTGTGACCTCATCGTTCTGGAGGCAAGAGGGCTGGAATCAAGGTGTCAGGCCAGCAGGGTTGGTTTCCCCCAGAGACTCTCTCGGAGAGTCTGTTCTAGGTCTCTGTGCCAGCTTCTGGGGACTGCTTGGCCATGCTGGGCGACCCTTGCTTGATAGACTCACCACTCCAACCCCTGCGGCCTCCTTCACATGGCTCTTCCCGCTGCGCGGCTGTGCAGCAAGTCTCCCACTCCTTTCTCTTACAGAGAGAGCAGTTATTCTGTTCAGGGCCCATTGGGAGTGCATCTCATTTTGAGATCCTAACTTAATTATATTTCCAGTGACTGTATTTCTAGATCGAGTCGCGCATACAGGTACCAGTGGTTAGGACTTGGATATATCATTTTAGGGGGCGTAATTCAACCCAAGTCAAACCAAAAATATCAAAAGTTAAAATCTATAAAGCCACTATAAAACCGAATTGACATTTAAGCCAACGGGAGTGGAGCTTTGAGCTCCAGCATGAACCTGAGACTTCTCACTGACCCACAGAGAAAACACCTCCTTTTATCCACAATCTTTTTGTCTCGAATGATTTCTGTTGAGTTTAGTAAAGGGGGCTCTCCTTAAGCACTGATGTTCAAGCCCCCTCTGTTTTGTTAACATTTTAATACCCTCGCTTGATGAAATGCCTTCAATACTTTTAAGTGAAAACCTGATCTCCTTCCCATATATTTTTTGACATCCCAACTAGTGACATTGCATGCAGAGAAGTCCTTTGAAAAGCAAATACATAAAGCAAATGGTTCAGTGAGCACATCTTGCCGTCATTCTGGAAGACAGACAGAGATGTTGGTAACTACCCAAGTCCCTGGGGCAAATAGTATTAATAAGACCTCAGCTTGAAATTCAACTCTTAAGGTTCATATTCAAATATGACTATGACACTTCATGCCATTAAAGTGATTTGCACCCTATCTGCCATTTGGGGCGACCCAGGTCTCAGGGTCACCCCCGAGGTGGGGGTCATCAAGAGCCTGCTTCACCTTTGCACTTATCTCTGGGGACATTTCAACCTGCAACCAATCAATAGGCAGGCAATAGTTTAAATAGGGGCTGTCATGTTAATTCCCAAGAAAAGGTGACTTTAAGATGAAGCAGGGCTCAGATTTTGGGACTGGAAAAACTGGCCGCACCTTGACAAGAACATACAGGTTGGCATTATTTTGGTGTGATTCAACAAGAAAAACTTGTCAGTTGTAACTATTGACTAAATAGATATTTGGAGTTACATATACTCACCATCAGAAAAATACGGGGCCCTCTTATACAGCCATGTAACTCTTGAGAGTATTTATGGATCTAGGCACTAACACCTGTGCAAATACATATGTAATATAAGCCTTAATTGAAATATGTTCATCAGGCTTAATATAGGGCCCAAAGTAACACAATATTCTTCTATTAGTGGGGTTTTTTATTTAATAAAACTATGAGACAAATATCTCATGTTTTTGGCTCATTAACAATACTTATTTTTTTTATCAGAATTAGTATTCTTCCATGTTTTCTTTGGAAATAGCCATATTGATGTTTATATGAAATGCAAACAAATGATGCAATGCTTCACATTTTCCAGTTTTTTACTGTGATATATTCATTCTCTAAAATTTTATGTTAGCACAACTAAAAAAAGTGCTTCCACAGTTCATTTCAAGATAATATATTGCTCCATTATAGCAAATGCATTACATTTGCTGTAAAGAAGCTAAAGCAATCTTTGTACATGTGTTCATTATATTTCGTGTAGGGCTCTTTTGCTAGGCCTTGGCCACTGATAAGTTATTGAAAGGCGTAATTTCCATAAAAGGCAAAATTTTACTATGCATATATGTTGATATAGATATATTTCAATGCACTATTATATCTTTAAAGGAAGCATCCTTGACAGCAAGGAGAAAATTATATATATATAATTCTAAAATATTAAATGAACTTTACAAGTGAGAAAAAGTTGATTTTTACTTTTTATATTTTACTGGTTCAATGAATGGTAGATCTTACCCAGGATAATCACGTATCTCTGACCCCTACCTGTTTACTTTGTCTCCAAAGCATAGTACCATATGTTTTTATATAGAATATCTCTATAATGTCTCATAAAGAGTAAAACCCTAAATCAATCACCTTCTTTGAAATTTTGGATAGAAAAAGGCGAGCATAAGCATAAAATTACAAGGAGTTGACTGAAACAGACATTGGTCTGTAATACGTCCTTAAATTTTTTTGACTTCTTAGTGTATGCCAAACATACATACATAAGCTCACTAATCCTCATGAAAATATTTTTTGATATAGGTATCTTGCAGAATTCAAATAAAAAACCAACCTTGAAACTCAGAGAAGCTAACCTGCCCCTTCCCAACATCTTATCTTCAGTAAATAGTAGAATCTGCACTCTTCTGCACAGCCATCTAAAGATGATTCCGGTGACTTATTATGTGTCTCTTAAGGAAATCACTTGCATTCTTAAGTATAATGTACTCTATTCTTTATATTTAACTGAGCAAAATAATTTTCTCTCTTATTCAAACAGGAAAATGTAGCGAAAAAAAATGAGAATATTAGGTTGTTAAAATATTTGAGCAATGAACTCTAAAGCCAAGTACTGAATAGCAAGGATGACATTACACATGTTTTCTTAGTAATAAGATCTTTCCGGGACATCATAAATATTTAAGCATAAACATACCATAGAATGGCAACGAAGATGATTCTTGATTCGATATGGACTTTTCTCAGACTTTAGATTGCTAACTACACATCTGAATTTACACATTAATTGCCAACTAGCCACTTTGGAACATATGGACCTTTAAGTAGATCTTAACTTGCAGGATGTTTAACCTCCAAGATATCAAGCAGACCATGGGAAAGTAATACATAAAAGGAAATAGTTGACAATCATCGATTTTATGTTCTTGTTTAATCCAATTCAAATATCTCACTCCCTGCCAGGTTATCTCCCACTGTTCCTCATTTTATAACTTTGTTTTTTTATTTTATTCACTAATCCCATGTGCAGCTGAAATAATTTTATCTCAAATATCCATTCTTCCCTTCCTCCTCAGAAAGAGGTGTTCTGCATTTTTGGGTTAGGTCCTGGGTGTTAGCTGGACACATGGCTTTCTGGAATAAAGCCTCCCTTTCTTAGCTTCCCTTGCAGCCAGGTGAGACCATGTGAGTTGTAGCCCGGGGGATGTAAATAGAAAGAGTCAGTGCATGTCCTTTCTTCATGTCTTCCTCCTGTAGACTGAAATGAAGAAATAATGTCTAAGGCTTTGGTGGCCATCTTTGAACATGAAGTGGCCTTGGAAAGGAAGTTTTTCACACCTAAAGGAGGAGGCCCCTGACACTGGAGACAGCCTTCCAACCAAGATCAATTGCCTTCAGACTTGTTAAACATGAAGAAATACTTCCAGCTTGTTTAATCCACTTTTTTATTTTTTGTAACTTGCAGCCAAACCAATTTATCTAAAACAACATACAATTTACTATCACATTTGATCTTTATTGCTTATAAAGTGCCACAATAATGACTAGCACAGTTTAGTTTTAGAGTTCTGGTAGCAGGCATAAACAAACAGCTCGGGTAATCAGAACATTGCTGTACTTTGATTGCTTCTGAATTTGGTGGCTGGTTTACCTTTCCTATGTACATGGTACAAAGTGATTTTTCTTTGTTCTGAATAATGTCTAACAACGTCTAGCTCAACAGATTTTGCAGGTGAAGGGCTCTTTGAAATAAACACATGTCTACGCTTACCTTCCAAAGTTCCTGGAAATGATAGTTGTGCAAACAACTGGGAATTAATTCACATGCAAACTTCTGGTGTTCTGCATTTTCGGGTTAGGTCCATGGGGCAGAGATGTTTACATGGCCAATATTAAGGCCAAAAGAGCTGTTGGCATCTGAGCTCCCCTGGAGGAAGACCCCTGTCAATAGAGGCAAGTCAGTGAAGGCACAGAGGCAAATACTGAATACTAAAGGGAAAGCTTTGCCAGCTTTGCCCAGGCTTTAATGGTATGTGAACAGAGGAGTCTGTGATATTTTATCTTGACTTCATGCCTGGTTATAGAGATAAACCTCTGTGAATAAAACCAGTCAAAGGTTTAGTCAAGTTCAACCCAACGGTGCCTCTGTAATAAAACCAGTCTTGCTTTTACTCCAGATTGGAATGTAGCTTTATTGAACTTTGTAAAATTCTAGATGAATTTGGTTTCTAATTTCTCGTGTGATATGGCAAAAAAGAATAATTGAGTGCTACCTAATTTTACATAAAAGTTTAAGTACTTAAAAGTTTGAGTTTTGAGGTATGTATACTTAAAAGCCTTTGAAAAAAGTGGTTGGATAACTATTTCCTTCTTGGATGGGGAAAAAAATTTTCCTTTAACTTAAAAAAAAAAAATCGCATTTGGGAGGCAGCCACCAGGGACAGTTTCACTTGGAAAGAGACTTTTTGAGAAAGTTCCAAGTGACTGAGAAGAGCGAATTATAATGGAATTTGCTCCACAACTTTTATTCTGACAGAGGGGCTATTCATCCTATGGAATTCTTGTAAAATCACTGACCTGAACAATATGCTTCTGAGAATGTTTTCCTGCTTAGCTTATAAAGATATTATTATGTATCTATGATATAATCACGAGAAAATGCTCCCTCTGGGGCATTTGTTGTTTCTCTAATTATCATAGTTGATTGTGGAACTGATATACCTGATATGCTTAAAGGTATAACGGGAAAGAAGATACCATCTTTTGTTCAAGCTGCACCTTTCATCTTTATGTTAGTGTCTGCTGTTATATATGACAATTTATCAATTAAAAACATCCCATAAACAGATTATTTTAATTTAAAGAGATAAAAATGATTGTAACAAGTTTAAAGTAATGAGTCCTGCAGTTATTTGTGTTTCTGATGTCAAGATAAACCTATGTTCAACTCTAAGCTCTGAGACAAATTACTTCTCTGAGCCTCAGTTTCCTTCCTGAAAAACAGAGCTAGAAATATATGTCATCTCATAGGATTGTTTTGGGAGGATGACATCTTATATGTAAAGAGTGATGAACTCATCACTATTATTCATGTTGTCTTAGAATCTGTGCCATTCTAAAGCTCAGAGCAATAAATAATAGAACAACGTATTCTTTTATACTGATTTTTCATTATTTCCATTATGAAAACTGAAGGAAAGTAACTCAGTAAAATTAACTAACTATGAAGAAATTGTACTCTTTAACTGTCGATTTTCAGTCTTCTCGATTATTCAAACTATTTGGGAAGATCAGAGATTAGGTTAATGTAAAACAGCCATGTAACTAAAAATTCTTTAGAGTTGGCTGGGGAATGTGTTTTGTTCTTATATTCGAAAATTGGTATGCCTGGTGGTCTAGATATTCACTTCAGAGAAAATGATGAAGACATTTTGAGGAGACATGGTTCATGTGCAGACAGATGCCCAGTCTCTACGCAGCTTCTCTGTCTAGCTCTTCTCTTAACACAGTAGTAGAAAATGTCTGCTTTCCCTTAACTGATGAAAAATATTCACTCTCCAAACTTGCTTAAAGTAGGGAGGTGGCTCAGTATGTGGTCTTCAAAAGGGTTTCTCTTTGTGCAAACTAAGTAGAGGAAATTGGAATGTCTAAAAGGCTGTATTTAAGCAGATGCCATACTAACTGCATGGAACTTGAAAACAAACTTATGGATAACCTAAAATTCTGATAAACCACCCAAGGACAATACTGATTAACTTCAATGTGCTTTGAATATTTATGAGTCACAGATCTAAATATGCCTTTAGGACAAAGCCTGCAGCACTGACTGTATTATCTATTTAGGGGTGGTAATTTATTGCTAAAAGCTGATTAACATTGAGCTGGAAAGATTTTGGGGGGAAAGAATCACTTCTAGAAAATTCTCAAAGTGTTTCATTTTAGATAAAATGATAAAATTTAGGTATAATATTTAATTTGACTCTGGTAGAAAATCATTTAAATAAGGCACATTACAAATGCACTTCAGTAATAAAACCTGCAATGTATTTTTAGAGCCACACGTGAATCTTTGGCTAATGAAAGTGAAATAAGCTATCCTTTCAAGGAGGGGAAGGTGGCATTTTAGCAAAAATGTTAAATCTGATCTTTAGAAAGCCTAGAGATAATGGTGACAGTGTTTTCTTTTTTTTTTAATGAATCAAATGTAGAACAATTTAAAAAGAAAAAATGTTTATTTCTAAAAGATTTAAAAGAGCTTCACAGCACCTTGATAATATATGATTGTACAGTGATTTTTAACATCCTGAGAAGAGTATGAACTGCAGCATTAAGGAGTATTAAGTGGATGAATGTTCTGGGTCAGACATTGGATTATATAAAGTTAAACATATTTTGTTCTGCAGTAGGTGCTACATAACAAATTTTTCTAAAAATTAGCAGCTTTGCTGGGTGATTCTGGCTCAAAATTTCTCCTATGTTGTAGATAAGATACCATCAGGGCTGCAAGCCATCTGAAGGCTCAACAGGGCCAGACGACCCACTTCTAAGGAGGCTTGTACCTGTGGCTGTTGGAGGGAGGCATTAGTTCTTTGCCCCCTGGGCTTCTCTTTGACACATAGCAACTGGCTTCTCCAGAGTGAGTGATCCAGAACAGAAGATTAGGAAGAAGCTGTGGTGTCTTTTATGACCTAGGTGCACCTAGTCACACTGTCACTTCTGCCATATCTGTTCATTAGAGTCCAGCCACTAAATTTGGCTTATATGCAACTGGAAGGGATATGAACTCCAATTTTTGAAGGGATAAGTATCAAAGTATTTGTGACTGTATGTTAAAGCATCTCTACAGAACTTCTCAGAGCCTTTAATGGTCTAATGTGAACCCAACAGTGTGTGCGCCATTTCTCATGATTATTTGGCCACTTAACTCATTTTTGATGATTATTTTGCAGAACTGGTGTTCCACTGAAGACACGCCGGCAAGCAATGGTTTACGCTGCCATCTTAAGGAAAATATATCTATTTCTTCAAGGTTACAATGTATAGTATTGTCAGCTTTTAGTGATGGCAATTCATGATTTTCCTTGGGCTGGATAACAGATCTCCAGTTTAGATAAGTAGTCAGCTCTAGACCATGAGTGTTTGTCTCTATCTTCTGTGCCAGGCACTGTGCTAACAGCTTGCTATTTAAGAGCAAATAAGAAATCCTCCTTGGCCCTGATGAGCCAACGAATGAGACACATTATAGAATAGTTACAGCGAAGCAATATTGAAGACATAGAGCGTAAATTATGTGTTTTGCACAGTTCTAAGTGCTTTGTGCATATTAACTCACTTAATCTGCACAATAGCCCTATGAGTTAGCTCCCTCTTCTTACAATGAGAAAACTGAGACAAGGAGAGTTCAATAACTCACCGAAGGTTACACAGCTATTAAATGTCAGAGCTAGGATTTACATCAAGGGGGAGTATGGCTCCCAAGTTAGCTCTTAGTGTTATGAATATAGCCTGCTAAGTATTATACTACCAGATACTTTTAGGAAAGAAAAGAAGATTGCAAATAGTTCTGATCTAGGGGAAGAGAAGAAAGTGTCCCATTGTAGTTGACATTTGAGCCAGGTTTTAAAGGGTAACTAGGAGTTAGCTAGATGGAGAGAGGAGAAAGGTTATTTCAGCCCCAGGACCCAGTGTCCCCAAAGGCACAGTCTTGTCCCTGGATTGTGGGTTTAGAGAATGCTGGTGTGAATAGGGAACATCATGAATGCTAGAGGGTTCCAGGAGACGAAACTCAAAAGCTGATGGCAATTACCTCACAAATAAAATTCAGAACTACAGTGTTGTTTAGCTCATATCTGCGAATACTTAATATTAATACTCATCTTTGCAAAGACTGATTCATGGAGCCATGAATAATCTACGAGAGCCTTGAATATGGGCTGTAGTGGACCCCGTGACGCACCATCCAGGACCCCTTCCGGGGATGAAGGACATGCCCTTCCAGCTGCTGGGGCTGCTGCCAGCAGAGGTCAGCCCCCTGTGGAGACTGCATCAGCTAAAGAGGGCCATGACCCTTTCCTGGGACGCCTGCAGCCAATAACTGATCAGTGTTGGGATACAGAGTAGGTTTCTCCCCCCAGCTCAAGACAACACAGAAGGGCCATCCTAGCTTTAGATATCCCTGTGGAGTCGGTGGTAGACTTAGCTGAGACTGCATCACCGCTTAACTTCTCTCCCCAATCTGACTTGCCTCTCTCTTCTCTTCTGCAGGAAGTGATCCCAGGACGCCCCATAATGAAACTCTTAAACCTTAATCTCCTCCTCAGAGTCTGCCCCCTGGGAAACCCAGCCAGTGCCAGTTAGTCCTGGGAATGGTTGAGAAAGCAGATGCTCTTGGCTGGCAATTCAAATTCTGTCCCTTGGGGAGGTGGTGCCCAGGAAACGTCTGGTACGAGGAAGCAGTACAACTGTTAACATCTTTGCTAGAGGTGACCTAGAATGGTGCGTAAGTGGTCAGTGGGACAGAAGCCACTAATTGGTTCAGTATAGTCGGAGTGTGAGAGACGGGGGGAAAGAGCGCCTATGTGGGTGGCGGAATTGGTTACCATACCTAAGCTCAGTGACACTCGGGAAAAAAAATTATGACAAAAACATTTAAAAGCTAAAAATGAAAACTAGAGACAGCATCCATGGTAGCATGAAGAGTCTCTCATCTCCTGGAAGGAGGGCAGAGAAAGCTGAGGACTATACCAGGACTTAGTCATAAAAGTAGCAGAGCCGAAAAGAAGGTTAAACTCCCAAATGAAGCAGGTCTGTTATGCTGAGGGCCAGACCCACGCTAGTTCACTTCAGGAACTGAACATCAAGTCTATTTCATCTCCAAGGCCTCCAAACTGAAATCTAATTTCTAGTGATGATTTTGTTATAGCCATTATAACCCAGTTTCATTATGACTAAACATTTGGAAAATCCACAAAAAGTTTTAAAATGGGATTTTATCTGTATATACTCTCTCTATAGTTGCTCTTTAAAAACACATTCAATTAAAGAGTCCTAATAGTGTTTACTAGAAAAAAAAAAGCTTTTCATAAAAAATCTATTTTAATTAAGTGTGTATGTGTGTAGAGGTTATACTGGTTCTATTAAATTGTTTTGATCCATAATGACCTCAGTTCCTAAAAGATGAAACCTAAGGTTGATCTTACAGAAAATAATAAAATACATTCAAACTCTGTCCCTCCCTTTCCCTTCTTCACTTCCTCAACCTTTCCCTTTCTCAAGCAAACTTGCCTCAAGTAACTTTATGTGAGTGTTTTACTACTACCTCGGAGAATCCAGAAAAACCAAGCCATATGATAGTATCCAGCATTTGTTATCCTTTTCAGAAAGAATTTACTTTTTATTTTGTTGTTATTTAAAAAGAGGGTTTAAAACGGTCAAAGTTTAGGGAAAAGATGACCTAATGGGACATTGTAGTCACCACAGCAAGAAGATTTTTGATATTTCAGTGGCACGTCCTTGGTGGATCTTCTCTAAACGACTCATTTGGTTCCGTAGAGTTTTTGCTTTAGACAGGATGGCAATAGTGCATTGAGAAGAGTCTCAGAGGTGACAGATGGTATCTTTCTCATTTTCCTATGGCCTTCCCATAAGTAATACAGTGTTTGGCAGGAAGTGATGAAAGGCACAGGGCTCTTGCAGCTGATAAATAGGTCTGATTTCCAAAGTATTTCCAATGTTCATGTATTCTTCATATTCATTTTACTTGTGTGAACAATGCCCTGTTTGGCACCTATTCTCAACTGCTACCTCCTGAAATGGTTAAGGGTACAATTAAGAGAAATTGAGGATAGTTCCTTAGAATTATTTGCATATCAACTATTTTTGCCCTTACAACACAAAAACCAAAAGCCATGAAATTTGCATTTGACCCTTTTTATTGTTAATGGGGTGCTTTTTATTAGTTTGAATTCACAAGGTTAGTATGTGTGAAGCACTTAGTCCAGGTGCTAGTAAGTACTGTGAACGAATACGAACACTTTTGAATTATTATTATTATATATTTTGATTACATACCACAGATCATAGAGCATCCATGTTTTATTTCATCAATTCAGTGCTTTTGACTTTTAAAATGAGCTGGTAACCACACTCCTCCCCATTCCCTATTGTCCCGGACCCTGAAGCTGAACATCAGTAGCTATTTATTATAGCATTTCTGCTATAGTTTTTTCTCATAACAACCTGCCTTTCTTTTTCTTCTCTCCCCTACCCCCACAATGTTTCTAGTTCCCATGGGCATTTCAGTTTGCATGCCCATCAAAGAGCACAATATTTGCAATTTGGAAGGGACTGCATGGTTTTGTTATATTACATTTCCTTCTTGTTCTTTTTGTTTCTGTCACTGCATGATTGTTACCACCGACCTGCTTCATTCTTCAGATGACACGGTCTGAATGAAGTCTTTAGCCTGTTAACACACCTCTCCTGGGAAGAGAGTGTGTGGCCTCCATACCCAGTCATGTCACAGAATTTTCTGGGTTTAGTCACTGTTGAAAATATAATCTCTGCTTGTGAGTGAGCAGACCTAAGGCTGTTTCATAGAACCTGGGAGCTTTTACACTTGTTCCAAGCCCATCCTCCCCCAAAACCCTCCACTCTACAATTACATTTACATTCATGAAACTGAGTAGGTAAAAATTGAAATTCCCTTTAGCAAGAAATCTATGGCTGTGTATTATGTACAGTTTCAGACAAAAAAATAACTTAGGCAATTCAGAAGGGTTGAGTTGTATAGTGTTCCGTAATTGAAAATAACTATGAGTTTTTATTTTCACTTTGAACTCTTTGATGTGTTAGTGTTTAGCCAGCCTATGGAAAACTACATTCACTCTAACTGTCATAAGTCAGCTTAGCTTTTCCTGTTAGCTTTTGAGGACTAAGATTTACAGGTTAGAATTGAGAATGACAATCTGGCACCCAGTTCTTTGTGAAGGACTTTAATATTTAATTTCAAAAGTTACTGTAAGGTTTTATTGTCGTTTGTCCTCAAAAAGGCTTCGTACCCACAAATGTGACAACTTCATCATTCTTTTTATTTATTTATTTATTTTTTATTAAGGTATCATGGATATACATTCTTACGAAGCTTTCACTTCTTTTAAATAACAGTTGGTTATAAAGAGAAACCGAACTTCTAGCTTTGTTCCCCTTTGCTCTTCAGATTTGGTCTCTGGATCCCTCCCCTCCACTGCCCCAGCTGAAATAGTGCCTAATCTTTCCCATCGCGCTTGGATTATAAATGAATAGTTCCTTTGTTTGGCATTATAAACAATCCGGTCTATGGTCACAGGACTATGGTCCAGTCCGTGGTAAAACCCATCTTCACCCACCTTCAAGCTTTCTGCGCAGACTTCAGCGGGGCACGGGCACTGCAGCTCCTCACTTACCTTATCTCCTCTTCTCCCCTCTAGCTGCTCTTTCTGACCCGCGTGGGGTCTGATCACGGGACACTGAAGATGAAACGAGGAGTCGCCACCTGGTGTTGGTGGCCCAGGGAAAGCAGATGCTCAGAGCCGATTCTTGGTCTCAGGCAAGGCTCTTGCTGCCTCCTCAGTGGTGCTTGGCCAGGGACCTCTGACTGCCACCACCTTACCGTGGTCAGCTGTCCGAGGAACACTGCCCCCTTGGAGGGCTCTCGGGCCCCTGCTCCTCTGCTGTGGGCATATCATCCCTCCAGGTGGTCTCTTAGCTTATCAGGTAGGACCGCTTCTAGGGCAACGCCAGGCTGCCTCCCTTTAAATGGTCCACATCTGAGCTCCAGGAAACACTCACCGTTTCCCACCATCAAAGGGAATGAAGTTTGTCCCGTTGCAGCCCTCCTTCCTCTGAGTCCAGACATATGGTGTGCCCTTGGGCATAACCTTTATGTTTATTATTCTTGGTGGGTGTCAGACACCAGTCCTTAGGTTTCTAAACTCCAGGGGGGTGTTTAAATTCTCTGAGACATCCTCTTGAAGTCCTTGTTATTTGGTTTGAAGTACAATCCAACAATTTTTTCCCAAAAAATTCTCTTCCCACCTCTTCCGGCTCAGCCCCTTTGCATGTCCCACATGGGTGGTCTGGAACCTCATATTTTAATATGGGGTATTTGGAACCGTTTGCCTTATCCTTGGACTTGGGTGTCTCCACCCAAACTGAGGCGGATGACCCCAGTTTTAGCACCAGGTACACAGTCAGTCCTCATGATTCAGATTCAGTGGTATGTGCAGCTGGTTGTTAACCAGGGCCATTATGAAAACGATAGGAACTTACAATTAAGTGGATAATGTATTTTTAAAAAAGGTAACACGTACTCAAAGGTCATTGCTTCCTAATTATTTCACATCATTCTACTATTATCTCTGCTCTTGACCTTATTTGTCTGTTAACTCTCTAGGGTAAACACATTATATGATGATGTGGTCACTGTCCATTGCCTACCAGTTATGCATGCAGTGAATTGACTTTGGCAGCTTGAAATCAGCTACAGTGAGAATATTCGTGCCAGGGAACCCGGCAAATGTAAGGAACTGAGCGCCTCTGCCCTCTGGTTAAACATTTACCGATACACCGCTGTTTAGGATACATCTTCAAAGATGTAAAGGGCTAGCAAGACAGCAGGTGCAGACCTGAGTCAAGGGAGTTCATTTCAATATAAAAAGGCTCCTCTGTAAGTGCTAAGACTTCCCAGGATCAGTAGAGTCAGCATGTTCAAACCAAGTGTGTCTCTCGCCAATGCTTGCGGTTCTTGGGAGATCAAATTGGTTCCTCTTCACAGGTACCCACCCTTAATACATTTTCAAGTAAAAGTCTGAGATTAGAGAAAGAAGCTCCTGCAGCTGTGCATTCCTTGGCAGCCCACATCATAAATGCTTTTGCAAAAATGCCTCACCCAATTTTTTAAACTGTTCTGGGTTACATTTAATAGACGATGAAAATAATGACTTTTAAATATGCCACTGCACAATTAGGCTGTGAAAGCAACAGAGACACTTTGGGAAGCTTGAGCCTAGGAAACAATACAAAAATACCTGCAGGAAGAAAGCAAAATACCTCCAGGAAAAAGGTAGAACGTGGGGGTCATCTATACCATCAAATTGAATAAATGTGAATGACTCTGTAGAAGAAACAGTCTCATTTCTCATTCAGTAGTCGACATTTGAGCATGAAATCATCTTTCCATTCTGTTTTTCTCCAGCAGATGCAGGGAAGTGCTCAGCGCACCACTGTTTCTCAGAAGTGGGGAGAGGGTGAAAAAATGCTCATCTCTAAAAGTGGGGTCTTTTCACAAAGTTCAGAAGGAATATATTGACACAATGGTTGTTGAAAATGTAAGAGGGACTGTAACAAAAACAATGTAAAGACAAAACTATGAGACAGTTGGAACAGGACAGTGGCTGACTGGAGGCGTCTCCTTTATCTGCTCAACCTCTCCCTGCCTAGCACTGCTCTGGGGTGCCTCCCCCACCCACTGACACTGGAACCTGGAATAGCTTTTCCATCTGCTCTCTGTGGAGAGGTTGAGCTGATAAGGAGACACCTCCAGTCAGCCACTGTCCTGCTCCAACTGTCTCATAGTTTTGCCTTTACATCCACCAGTGTGGGGCCATATTGCTTATGGCCATCACCCTTTCCGATAGGTTGCCCTCTCTCTTGGACTGCTTGTTAGCTATTTCAAATATCACCATATACATAGCACTTTATATCTGACAAAAGACATTCATGCCCACCATTTCAGATAAGCTTCACAGCCACTCTGTCAGGTAGGAAAGACAAGTATTATTGGCTCCTCTTTAAAAATGAGTTGAGCCAGAAACCTGGGCCAATAGCTGAGGAGCAGCCTATAGAGTCTAACACTCCTATCTCCCGACTGCAGATCCTACAAGGCCAAGTAGAGAGAGTGTGTATTAGATTTCTATAGCTGTCTAACAAATTCCCATAATTTAGCAGCTTAGAACAACACCCATTTGTTAACTCACACTGTCTGTAAGTCAGAAGTCCTGACATGGCAAATCTGGATTCTCTGCTTAAGGTCTCACAAGCCTGAGGTCAAGACACCATGCTGTGGTTCTCATCTGGAGCTCGGGATCCACTTCCAAGCTCGTTCAGATTGCTGGCAGAATTCAGTAACTCAAGGTTGCAGGACTGAGGTTACTGTTACTTCCCAGCTGTTGGCCCGGGTTTACTCTCAGGAACTAGCGACTGCCTCAGGGCCTCACCAGGTGGCCCCAGGTGGGCCCCTCACAACATGGCAGCTTCCTCTTCAAAGTCAGCAGGAGAAGCTCCCTGACTCCAGCTGAGATGGAGTCTTCCACACCATAATGTAAACACTGGCATTATCCCATCAGATTCATGGGTCCCGCCCACACTTAAGAAGATGGGATTACACGAAATGTGACCTCAGAGGAGTGGGAATCCTGAGCCATGCCAGAATTCTGCCTACCTCAGGGCGAAGGCTTCCCTCACACAGAGAACATCAGCTCTGCACTTACAGCTTTGTGAGTGACTTCTCTGAGCCTCATGTCCCTCCAAACTAGGGCAATACTACTTAGAACTGTTGTGAGCAATAAAGGTGCAACATCTGGGCGGGGTTTGGCACATGAAGCTCCTTCAGTAAATGCTTTCTCCTGTTCTTGCGACTACAAGCCAATGCATGTACCAATGCCGGCAGTATACCAAGTTAGCTCAATATTTCTTAGGTTATGATAGTTACAAAGCAGCATGTTGCAAACTATGATATCAAAAACCTTATGCCAATGGAACATGGGAAGTAAAAAAAAAAAGATGACTTATTCCATCCTTAATGAGGGTCTTGATATTAGATACTTCACCTGTTATGTCCTTAACCCTAAAAACCCTGGACAGTAAGTATCACTATCCCCATTTAACAGGCAGAGAAACAGACCCAGAAAGGTTTCCAGTGTGCAGTGAATGCACACAGTGGATAAGCGGCAGAGTTCATGATCTGGATCTCAGCCTGTAACAGGGTATCCCACCAAACAGCAATTGAGAAACAACACATCTGTGTGTGTGTGTGTGTGTGTGTGTGTGTGTGTGTGTGTGTGTGTGTG
>JAQQAC010008719.1:24756313-24979397 GCA_029783875.1 Phataginus tricuspis | reverse complement strand
GTGTGTGTGTGTGTGTGTGTGTGTGTGTGTGTGTGTGTGTGTGTGTGGTGTGTCTGATTCATCAGGAAGGAATGTGAAGAATTTCCCCTCCCCTCAGGGAGAAGGCTGGGCCCCTTCACCCTCAACAGAGAGTGTACAGATTTTAAAATGTTGCAGAGGGCCATCAGTTCCCATTGTGGAAGAGAAGGGAACTGAAAGATTTGTGAATAAGGACTCAGGAGAGAGAGACTGGAATTAGTGATTGCAATCTTTCTCCCAATATTTAGTGCTATTTTTAAGGTTTAAAATAATCCTTGTGTTGTTGTTACAATGTCATTATTTCCATATCTTTAAAAACCTTAAAATATGAAACAAGATCAATGGCACAATTACTTAACTCTCAATTAAAAAAAAAAAACCCCACTTGCTGAACAAGTCTTCCTACCCAGAGGATTACATGCCAAACGAAATTTCTGATTGGCAAAAAGCTCTACTCATTTAGAAAAATTACTATACAGCTCTTAAAAAGTGGAAGAGATTTAATAATTGACAAGGCAACATTTATGCTACAAAAATAATTTTTAGTTTAAAGATTTTCTGCAGTAGGGGAATACAAAACATACAGGTATTGAAATAGATACAGGTACACTTTAATGACATAGCCATTTATACTTGATACCATGAAAGAAGGGGAAGATGAACTAGAAATGTTTTCTTTGAAATAAAATTACATCTCTCTAAGAATAAAAAGTCTCTGTAAAAAGAAAAAGCAAAGATTGCTCAAAAAAGATCTCAAAGGTATGGAATAAAAGATGGAAAGGTTTGAAGCTGAGGCATCAGAGAAAAGTATTTGGAGGTAGATGGTTACCATCTCTTCATCACCTCATCAAGTGCTGTGAAGTCAGATAGAGATTTTGAGCAGCTGGCACACTCAAATTTCATTTATAGAAGATTTAGCTCTGAAGAATAATGAATATGCTGTACCTAGCAAGATTTTCATAGGCTGAAATAATCACTTGCTAGTAAGATAAAGTTTAATCCTTTACTTGGGTACAAACATCTAAATCTGTAAGTATGAGATAGAAGACAGATACATGAGTTAGCAATTATACACAGTAGCCAGAGACTGTGTGTTGCCAAGCCATTTCCATTTTCCCTTCTTCTTTAATAGTGAAATTCAGATTTTATTTGGAGCAGCAGGGTCCTAGCTGAGACTATATTTTCCTCCCTTCCATAAAAAAGCTTTGGCCAATGAGAAATAAATGGAATTCTTTGCATATCATTTTTCAGATAGTTATTTAAGGGGTATTGACTCATGTAGGAGGGGTGTCTCTTTTGCCTCTTGTCCTTCCCCCATTTCTCCTGCCTGGAACATAGATGCAATTGCTGGAGCTCTAGCAACCACATTGTGTCATTAATGATGGACAGGAGGAAGGGTGGCAGAGAAGAAAAACAAAAGAACACTTTGTTTTATATAAAATCGTTCTCTATACTATCTCTGAATTGCACGATCTCTGGATATTCTTTATGTGAAAGAATAAATCCTTAACTAGTTATAAGTCCCTCTAGTTGGGTATCTGTTACTAACAGAGGAATTCAATTCCTGATAGTGGTCATCAATACAATGTGACTGTGAAAATGGTCTAAATGATCTGAGACTGCATTAATAAATATTTTGTACCTGGGTAAGAGTACACAAAACAAGACAACAAACACAGAGCAACAGCAACAGCAACAAGAATTTCCTTTTACCACAGGTCCCCCAAAAGAGGCAAAAATGATTTTCCTTAAGGCCCTTGAGGGGATTTGATGCTGGAATGTTCCAGAGTTGAGGAAATCAAAGGATATGTTTGTAGAGTAAAGGCAGAAATGGCGGGTTGTGGGAAGGGTGAGGTTCTGAAGGCCTGGCAAGAGAATGGAGGGGACTTTTCAGTACCTCTACGAAGACTTTGGTGAGGTAATAATTTCAGAAAGAAATGGCTGCACCTAGGAAAGCTAGACACCAGGCATCAAAGCTTTCCTTCTTGTTTTGGCAAAGACTCTACTGCCCAAGCCTGGTGGGAAAGGAACAGAGCCTCCTTTCTTCCCATGGACCATAATGGACTTGGATGATGAAACTATCCTGGGAGACTGTGATGGCCTGAAGATAAGAGTCACATCCCTCAGTTTCCAGGGTCCACATAATACCTTCTCAATCTCAGTCCTACTCATGTGATCCTCTGGAGGCAATAATAAATAAGGGATATCGAATTTTTCATCAGTATGGGGAGGGAAGGCTCAAAGTCAGATTGAATTTCATTCAGAAAAGTAAAAGCACTTCTTTGCATCTGTATGTGATGAAATAAAAATCATATTTTTACAGTGTGTTATCATTAAAAAAAAAATGAGGCAGTGATAGTTATGCTCAGCTGTGGCCACAGCACTTCACGAGTGACAAGAGAACAATGGGATGGTGTGCTCGGTTCAGCGAGTTGCCCCCAGCATCGATTATCTCTTCTTCTGAAGCCGTACCTCCGAGGCTTAGCAGGGCATACGGCTCCTAAAAGACATCGCATTTTCTAATCTCTCTTCCATATGGGTGCAGGCATGTAACTAAGTTTGGACCAATGAGATAACAGAAGGGGCAGTTTTTAGAGCCCTTTCCTGAGGGATATCCTAAGGGAGAGCATGTGTGTGCACTTGGGTCCTTCTGCCCCCCCTGTCCTGTTGCTTAGCATTTGGGTGCTGCCTTTCTACCTTGAGGTGGAAACCATGTACAGAAGAGCAAAAAGCTAAGTGGGGCCTGGTTCTGTGGTATTGTAGAGGGCCATACTAGTCGCAGACCACCACCCTGAAATTTTAGACAGAAAAATATGGTCACAAAATGGTTTAAACCATTATTGGTTAGTTTTTCTGTCACAGCAAAACCTGACTAGTACAGAGGCTCTAGGAATTCACAATCATGTCAGAGTGCTGAAGGAGCTGGGGTCTGCTTAGCCTGAAGGAAAGAGAAGGCTGTTTTTAAAAACCTGAAACTGTTTGAAGAAGAGAAGCTTTATTCCTTGTGGCTCCAAGGAAGAAATTCTAGAAAGAAAGATAAGGGCAAAATAAAGCGTGAATTATGAATATCGCTTTTAATTGGCATGAATGTCTGACCTGGATACTGTCTCTGCCTTTATGATCTGATATGACTGGCTAATTTAATCAAAGCATTCCTCCTACTATAAACTCAGTGAAGGCAGGGACAGCTTTCTCCCTTCAGTCTGCACAGACTTATCACAGTGTCTGGCCCCTCGCAGGCACTGGGCAAAGCTTTGTTATGTGGGTGGAAAGGCGAAGCCGAACCGCAAGGGAGTGAGAAGTCTTTGCGGGGCTGGAGGAGCGAGTTTTGAGGACAGTCCGGCTTCCAGTAGCAGGCAGAACTTCGTTGCTTTTTAAATTCAACTGTTTTTCTTGTTTGGTAAAGTCAAAGCAAAATCTACTTTAAAAGAGTGAATGTTGGCAAGAGCGGCCATTATCACATAACAGAAGAATGTATGGGATAGTAATGCTTCTAGGGAAGAGACAGGGAAATTCCCCATTTGGTTTCCCCAATGTGTGTGCACATATGTCAAACTATCTAAGGAGAAATACACCAGGAAATATGGTGTAAGACCTTCACCACTACCGCTTTCAGATATGTAGACATTTACCATATTTCTCATATTTCCTTCAGCCACATTTCAAGCCTTGCCATCTTGATCCCATTCAGAAAATTTGAACTTTGCAAGTAAAACTATATCAGATGTTTTGCTCACAAATTTCTTTGTATTCCTTTTATCTCCAAAGTTAATTCAGGTGTGCCCTGCTTTAAGACAGTAGATACAGTATACTAACTAAACCCCAAATTTGCAACACAAAAATTAGAGTGAAAATTTACATCACAAAAAGATTATGAATGTATCTTCTTGGGAGGATGACAGACAAAACTAAAGCTGCTACCTAAGAATAAAATTAAAATATCTCTGAAATTATGATGCAAACAAGTAAGAACATACAATGTTAGTGTACAAGTTCACATTAGACATCTTTGTTATTAGGGCATTCATTATGAACAGACGTGATTAGAAATCTATGACACACAGACCTATTGTACAAAGAGAGTTCTCCCTCCATTATATTGGGGAAAATTATTATTTTAAGTGAAACAGACTTATAGAAAATAATCACTGTGTTTTCCATGATGCTTTTACATAGGAGCTCATTCATTTATTCATTTAGCAGACATTACTGAAAGCCCTTTGAACCTGGCCTTAGACTAGCTGGTGGGCATTTAAAGAATAAGTCATAGAGGTTCCTTCAAATTGTCTTTTCACAGACAGGTAATCATAATAGTTTATGGTGGGTATAAACATGTACTGTCAATCTGGAAATAAGCTTTCCAAAGAGGAATTGTGGCTTAGGCTACCTCTTGTTCTTTGAGAGCGGAGTGTACTCATGCACATTCCTCTCTACCATTTCCCCCCAGGTTACATCAGGGTGGCAGATGGAGCTTGGTAATCATTCTGCGGCAACCACACTTACTGTTGACCTTGAGAGAGTTTTTGCTTTGGGATTATGCTTGGTTTCAGAGGATCTGGAACAGAATAAGGAGGAGGAGCAGCTTTTTTTTTTTACTTAGCATGCATGATTTCTACAGACAGGAGAGGATACTTATCCACAAGCTAGAGGCACCTAAGACTTGAAATGACTACCATGAAACTCTCAGGGGAACTTTCCTTACATTATATTAGAGCTAGAAACTGGAAACCAATATTTCTTGATTGTTTCCTATGTGTTGAGCACTGTCCTGGGAAAACTTACAGAAAGTGTTCTGCGAGGTAGCCATATGTACAACATTCCACTCTTGCAGATAAAGAAACTGAATCTTAGGTTAAACCAAGTTTGAGTTCTCAGAGTCAAAAAAAGGCAGAACCAGATTGGGAACTCTGGTATTTCCAGAAGCTGAAAGTAAACTTTCTATTTCCAAAACTACAGAAAAAGACTGCTTTCTCCTCCAAAATTCTGGAAGTCAGAGCTGGCTCGAGGAACTCCATGTCTTTTCATATGTTACTAATCCAGAGAGAAATTCTCTAGAGTAAGATTTTCAGACTGAGATACAACTAATGCAAAGGGTATAGATGAATGGGTACAGCTGGAAAAGATTAAACCTTTGTCCAGGGAAGAGTGGGGAGGAGAGGTGGTGCATCTTCCACCAATAGAATGCCATTCTGAGGTGAGCTTCTTGCCAAGAGCAGGAGCTGGGCGTGTGGGGGATGCTGTCTGATGATGCAGCAGGTAAGTGGGAAGGCCAGCTTTGGCCTAGGTGGAGTGTGGGAGGGAAGGAAGGAGCTAAGGAGGGGCCTTGAGCAAGAGGAAGAGTACCTTGGTCTGACCGATGAGTTTGGAAGGAGAAGCTAGGCATGTACTGACCAGTCCTTTTCTCTTCATTTTATTTTTAGGAGCTATGCATCTCTGAGAAGATAGCATTTTGCTTTTTTATGTTAAAAATTTCGCAGGAGCAGGTCCCCTCTTTGGAGAGGAGTTATGATTGCCAAATGCCAAATGTGACCAGGTTGGTAAACCTGTCTCATTCTGGAAGCCAACTGGCTGGTAGAGGAAACATTCATCAATATCAGCTTTATCAGTAAAACATATTTTGTATTTCTATCTGCTTTACTCCTTTGTCTCATTTCTCACTTGGTCCAGAATTTAAGTGGGAAAAGGCAGGTGTATTATTAGTTTGACCCTCTCAGATTTCAACCAAGTGGATAGGAGGAAGCAGGGTCCAGGGGATATAATAGCTTAGGTACCACAGAGAGGTTGAATTTGTACCTACATTCTGAAGTGTGATGCTGGCGAGAAACATTTCAGAAGGAGAAGAGACTGTGTCATCTGAAACTTCTCTTTTGGAGAGATTGATTCTATGTCAGGCTCAGCCTAGGCAAAAAGGAGGCATGGAGGTCTCAGACTAGCCGAGTTTTGTACCAGGCCTAAAGAGACAGGTTCTTTCCTTTTAAAATTTATTTTATTCTGCTTCCAGAAGGCCTAGCAGAAGAAGACAACTCTATTTCCAATCCAGGTTTTTAGTTAGAGAACCAGAATACAGCTGGATCACCCAGGGTCCAGGTTCAACTGTTCAACAGCCCAGCAGGGTAGGTCATTCTAAAGGGCTTCGTGACCATAACACCAGCTACTGTCCAAGTATTTGGAGCCGTCTCTGTGTGAAATGAGGTGACCCAAGGAGGGGGGCTGGACCAGGAACTCAGGATCTGTTTCCTTCTTCTTTGTGTAAGTGGGCCAGGGAAGAAAAAAGAATTCTTGCCTTGGGTGTAAATGTTTTTGTTCACAGCCATCCTCAAGTATATATACACACACACATACACATATTACTTTTTTTCTAATTATATAAATAGCATACGCTCACTGTAGAAAAATAGTAAGTTGGAAGAAGAAAATAAAAATTTTTTTAAACTCCCAAAGTATCTGTTAGGATCACATTTGGCTGCAACAACAAGAGATCAACACCAGTATGAAGATGGTACAGCAGCAGCTGCTGCATGATTCCTTCAGCAGTTCCTTCAGGCTCCATCTTTCCATGTCACCATAATTATCATGAAAGCCTTTACCTCGTAGCTGGTGCCTCGTGGTGGCAAGATGGCTGCTGTGACAAGATGACTGTAGGCCTCCTAGCTCTCTGGGGCAGGAAAGGGCTGTACCTATATCAGAGAAGTAACAGCTTTTTAAGAAACCTCACTTTCGTTCTCTTTAGCCAGCACTTTTCACATAGTACCCTAATACAAGGGAGTTTCAACAAGTGAGTATTTTTGACTAGGCCCATGGCTCCCCCAAAGGAAATCAGGATTTTTATTGGTAAGGAAGAGGAAGAAATAGCTACTGGATAAGAAAAGTAGTGCTTTCTCCAGTCCTGGCTCAGCCCCCACTCTGCTTCCCTTTCCTTGCCTGCATCACCCACCATCCACAGCCCAGGCCATTCTCTTAGTGACGCATGTGCTGTTCTGTTACCCAGGTTGGAGCTCCAGGGTTCTTCTAATTTTTACATCTAGCTGACAAAATGTGAATCCTCATCTTTTCTCATTATGCATCCAGTTGAGACTATGACACCTTTTCAAAGCATATGTATAAACTCACCATGCCATTTCATAACCTGTTCTTTTCTTTTAGTGATATATTTATTGTCAGTAGCTTGACAGCAGATGAAATTAAATGCTTCTCAGCTGCACAGCAGGCTTTCTTGATTCATTCTATAAATATATGCCAAGCAGTATTAAAGATGCTTGTGGTAGACACTGAACAAAACATCCAGTCTCGGCCCTTGTGGAGCTGCAATTCTAGTGGGAGAAGACTGTAAACAAATAAATGAGCAAGTACACAATATATCAGATAGTGATAAGCATTAAAAAGAAAAATAAAGCAGGGTGCAAGAGATAACGTAGTAGGAGAGGAAGCCTCTGTTCTACATACACTGGTATATACACAGGGAAGAGTCCATTGATCAGCAGAGGCCTAAAACAAGAAAGAGCAGGTTGTGTGCATTTCTTGAAATTTTCCAGGCAGAGGAAATAGTACATGCAAAGGCCCTAAGGTGGGAATATGTGTGGTGTGTTGGAGGAACAGTAGCAGGACTTTTGTAACTGGATCAGGGTTCACAAAGTAAGAGTACACAGAGAAGAGGCAGAGACAACACTAGAAGTTCTGATACAGTTGGAGGGATACATTTGTATTAGTTGCATGGTGTTAATCACTTTGTTAGACACTCACCTTCTTTCCAACTTTTCACATGCGTAATTAACTTTTTTTGAAGATTCTGGGCCACTGATAAAAGTTCCTTGAGTCCTACATTAAAATAATAACTGACTAATTTTGTTTTCTCAGAGAAAGTTGTAAGCATGTCTTACCTTATAAAATAATGCATAAGGGGGGGGGAACAGTACCAAAATCCCCCTTCATTTACAACAAAAAACATAAAAATACTTTTATTTCATTACCTTATGTAGTGGATATGGGAAAATAGCAAGAAATAGAGAGAAGAAAAGGGAAATAGGGAAAAGGAAGGTAGAGAAACAGAAAGGAAAAGGAGTGAAGTTTCCTGAACTAGCTGGTTCTCTCCTGCTAGAAACCACCCAAAGTTGGTGATGTGAAACCACAACCAATTTATTAAGCTTGTGCTTCTGTGGGTCAGGAGCTCAGGCTTCCCTCCAACATGGCAGTGTTAGAGTAGTTCCACTTGTTATGTGGTGACTTACTTACAAGAGGCCGGGATGGAAGCCCTCTTACAGGCTAGGCCTGAAACTGGTATAGCATTACTTCTATCATATTCTGTTGGTCAGAGCAGTTATAGGCAAGTCCAGAACCGCAGGGAGGGGAAATAGACCCCCACATCTCAGTGGGAGGGGTGCTAAGGAATTTGAAGCCATTTTTAATTTAACCACAGTATCCAAAGAAGAGAAGCCAGGTTCCTAGCTTTTGCTCACATGAGGTCCATGGCTATGGACATACATCCACATGCAAAATAGGGCCAGAATTGGGGTCACTCTGATTTAGTCCTGAGATGTCTCTGTTGAACCTCTCAGCTACATCTCATGTGGTTTACCCTTTTCTAGATCTTGAAAAGCCACCCTTTAGTGAATAAGAAATTATAGATTTCACCATAATCTTTAGAAAACCACCATCCTGCAAAATTGTTTTGTTTTTGATGCTTTCTTAGTGATACACCACTTTTTTTTTTTTTTTAGTGGTAGAGTTAGCAAGTAACTCATAGGTGTAGCCTTGTAAATGGTAACTTATCCAGGGTAAGAATTCATGCCAGGAAAATCTGAGAGAATATTGATTGTGTATATATTTTACTACCTGTATACTTTCCGAAAGGAGGGTGGTTTGTAAAATATTACTGTGAAACTGCTCTGTTTGGGGTACTTACTGCAAAGCTGCATTAGCTAATTCCCTCCAGACTTCAGGATTCATGTCATCTGGACCCACTGATTTGTGTATGTTCAGATTTTTTTCAAGTATTCCTTTACCTGCATTGACAGAGCATATATTTGACAGAATAATATTAAAACATATAAGATGGCAAGCAGATGGTCAGAGTCTTGACTGGAAAGAGATCTTATGGAAACGGGTTTGTGAATGCAGACTATGCTTTTGTTTATGGGAATGTCCTTTTAAATATTTGGTTTGATCATCAATGGAGGTCTTGAAAGAGCCCAATGCCTGCAGAAATATGTTAACTGATATCTTCTACCTGAAGTAATGGTTGCCTTAAAAAGGGGGTGGGGGAAAGGATAAAGAAGTTTTCTCTAACTCCTTGCTGCCAGATGTCTGTGTTGCTACCAAAACCAGGGAGGTGAAAAAACCTTTTCCTGATACCTTCTGTCTGATACAACTTGTTTTTCAGTAAAGAGAGGCATGAATTCAATCCACTGAAAACAAGAGAAGGCAATAGGAAAAAGAAATGGAAAGACAAAGATGCATACTAAGAAGAATTTCTGAAGATTTCAAGTTTCGTTCCTTTGTGTTGGGAAGACAGGTTGGTGAGAAATCAGGTCTCTGTACAGATACCTGGAATAAGCAATTGAACACTTTGATATTTAAAGAATAGAGAGCTCTATCTAAAACCCTGGACACCCTGCATAAGTGGCAAAGGGAAACTTGGTAGAGCAATATTTGAGGTTTTTTCTTTACAGACTTCTCTTCCATAGATGCCAGTGTCTTATTAACAGAAACGAATATCACTGTTTTGGCAGTAACATCAGCACCTTTCATTATTCAGATAGTCAATTCTAGTACCCTCTTGCCATCAGTCTCTGGCTGTCACCACTGAAAACATTAGTGGGTGGAGTTTGTCCAATGTCATTGGAATGTGGAAGCCCATGCCCTGACTTACGGTCCTTGCATCCCCATTTCAATTGCTCAGATGAGATCAACCAAGTCCGCCTGGAAATTGCTGCCTTTTATGAACTATTCGCTGCTGAATATTTTAGGAAAGTTAAGTGTTTCAGGAGGGTGGACCTCCTATCTTGAATACACACAACCTTCTCTGTCTCATACTGGGTTATATACCCATGTACATAAATGACCACCAAACTCTAACGGCCCTGTACCATTTTATTTCCTCGGGCGTATTTCCTCTCTCCCTGCAGCCTTAAACATGTTTACTCATTTTTCTACATATACTCTTTTCTCTCCCTTTCCATTATGCATAGCATTGAAATGTTCAATTCTTCACATCCTCCAAAAAGTCACTTGAAAAGATTTTTTTCCTGTACATGGAGTGCAACAGTTTTTTATTATAAAGCTATAGGGCTGTAAAATATGGCAGAAGCTTCATCCACCTGCTTCTAGATGAGACTGTTTCTGGCAATCCACACAAGTAGGTCTCTCTTGGCAGAAGGGTGGTAATTTTGTAAGAAGTAGACCAGTGGGTAGAAAGTCAGTGCAATAGTAACTCACTGACTGCCAATTCATCAAAAGACCAATTTTCCAATGTTACTGATTCACCAAGAACCTGTTGCTTTATAGTTATTAGCACAATAGCTTGAAAAAAATGTCGAGCTTAAAACCCCTGGGCATCTTCACACTTCTATCCTCACTTTCATTACTTCAGTGCATGCACTCATTACCACACGCACGCACAGACCCTTCCCCAACCACGTATAAATATATGCTCAGCGAATTGCTTATAATCCAGCTCCTTTCTCTCCTGACCAAGAAAGAAGATCTAAAAATTATGAGAAGTAGGAAAAGCGGTGGACTGGGATGAAGATACATTGGAAGATAAAAACTTACCATACCATCTTGAAAAATTACTGAGATTGGTCACATGCCTGATAACAGAATTTTTAAAAACTCAAGAAATTGTCTTTCCCTGAAGTAAGCGGCATATTGAACAGCCTGGATGGACACAAATCCCTATTACTTTCTTAGGTGTTAAAAAAACTGTGAATCATTAAGTGGGCAAATTGGTCATTGGGCCAATTGATTTACTGACAAATTTTTATTACAGGAAATAAATTTTAATGGATTCATCTTGAACCATTACATAAGTTCTCTTTTAAACAGTTCTAGGACTTGCACATTTTCTCCTCAGAATTTTCTTGCCTATAAGTCTAAGTTCATGCAATATTTTTAGATTCTCAGTAGATACACCGATGAGCTAATTGGAACAGTAAAGTCATTCACTGATAAATACCTTTTAAGTATCTACCATAAAACATTTTATTAGACACATAAAAGTGAAGAAAAGAGAGGTAATATTAAAGAAACAGATGATGAAAATTCTGCTCTCTACTCAGAAGACATAATATTCATGTGTCGGCTGACTTGAGAACAATTACAAACATCCTATCAATGAGTTCACTCTGGCATTGTGCACATGTAACATGTGGGTCACGCCCACAATCCATGACCAATGTCCATTCATGAAAGCATATCTTTTCTCCTCTGGTAGGATGTCTTTTTCCTTCCAAGATAAGCCCTCATTCCAATTTTCAAATCATAAGACTTTTCTCCGGTGTAAATCACTCTAAATCCTGCAGGTATTTTACACTTCCTGTTGTTTTACTCACATAAGTCTGTTTTGGTTTTACATTCAGTAGTAAAAAAGTTGAATTCAGTCTTTATATTCCTTAGCATAAATGCTTGAAAATACACCAAGATAATATTTAGACATATTCGTAAATGATTTGAAGCAATACATCAGTGATCAGATGCCTGTAAACATCTACTTTTGACATCCTTCTAGTATTCAGAGAAAGTTTGACTCAAGTTAAAAGACCGGGTGACTAACCAGAGGGCCAAAGGAGGATCTCCAGAGAATATAGGAGGCTTAAAGAAACTGTAATTTCAGAAGATGGGTTTTCTAGCTCAGGAATGCACAAAAGAATCTAGCCAGCAGTAGGTCCCGAGGATTTGGACCTCTGACATTATACAAAATTTTCAGACATGCATCTTAATTACTTGGAAACACCTTTAAAAATAACCAAAACATTATAACTGGTTCTCAGGCATGGGAAGAGAGTCCAAGAACCAAGCAATACCATCCTCCAGGAGAGAGACAACGTTTCCTTTATTTCATGTACAGAATGTTGATGGTCAATAAATAAATGTAACATAATATTGATGGTCAATATATAAATTAATAAAACATTCACATAATTGCAAAATTCCATGATTGTAGGGACTTTTCATCAAAGATATGAATAATAATAGGCCCCGACAAACAAATGGTAAGATTATGTAGATAGATTTCTCTCAATGTCATACTTGTCAATGTCATTATAATCAGACATGGCTCACTTCCATGTATCGGGCCTTAATTGTCTTTAGAGACTTCTGGAAATTTAACTGATGTGCTGGATACATAGTTTGCTATATTTGGTTTTCAGCATAGTATGAAGTAACTAAAGAGAAATGCCTGTTTTTAACATACCCATTGTACTCCAAGTCCACATCTGCTATTGTGGTCCTGCCTTATATACTTCATGAGAAAAATTTGTATATATATATATACGTATATACAGACACACACAAACATATATAATGCTGAATTTGTAAATTCTTGAAGTATAGGGTTAGGAGAGCCTTTAAAGATGTTCTAGTTTAGCCATCCAAGTGCAAATTCCTCCACATTCTAGTCTAGACAATGAGATTCATTGCTGGACTACAACATCCATACATTTCTTCATTCTGCCTAAAGCAGGGCTTGGTAAACTGTTTCTGTAAAGGGTCAGAAAGTATATACTTTAGGTTTTGTGGGCCTCAGTCTCTGTTGTTAATATTTTACTTTGTCTTTGTAGTGTGAAGATTGCCACAGACAATACATAAGCAAGCAAGTATGGCTGTGTTCCGTTAATACTCTATTTACCAAAACAGGCAGTGCGTCAGATTTGGTCAAGCTCTGGTCTACATAATTTGCTATGGAGCATGGAGATGAAAGAAACAAAAAAACCTAAATAATGTGAATAAAAAACGATGAATACCAACAAAAGGTATCCCTGGATTCTCAGTCCAGATGACTCAAGATTTTTAAAATAAATTGGTCTTTTTACTTAATATTTCTGTTGGGCCATACTAAGCAAAGGTCACTTCCTCCCATCCCCTCTTGCCAGCTCAAAGTTGAGGTAAAAAAGAGAAACTGGCAGGCATTCCTGCAATCATCTTCATACTGACTGGGTATTTTAAGGGTGACATTTTTTAAAGACAAAATTAGATACACTCTGGTTGATAAGGCCAGGATATTATAATTTTGTCTTAAGAGGATGGAAAGCAGCCACATGCAGATAAAGGGATGAGCTAGGAACATAGGATCAGGAAATGAAGACAGAGTTCAACTCCTAAAGGAAGATAATATAATGAAGTTGACTTTGAAAACAAGGAGCAACATGTCCTGGTATAAAGAACACAGGCTTTGGAGTCAGAACCATTTGGATTTGAATTGTTTCTGCAACATTAGTAATTCTAAAGCATTGGACATGTTTCTTAATTTTCTTGGGCCTCCAGTGCCTCAGCTCTAAAATGGGAATAATAATATTTAGTTTTCAGGATAGTTGTAAGTGCTATGTTAGATAAGGTCTATGAAGTTCCTAGCACAGTGCCTGGCATGGCAGAAGCACTTACATTCTCTACTGTGAGAATACTAAATGCTCTTATGGAATTTTGACAACTGATCACCTTTTAGCAAAATCTTCAACCTATGGGACAACAGCCTGAATTTTAAGAGAATGTTCTGCTTCCATATTTCCAAGGGAACATGTCAATTGCATCCACTTTACTATGTAACAGTTATGATCAAGAACTTATAAAAAAGGAATTGAACCTAGCATAGAAGTTACCTGTTTCTCCCAGCTTTATTTGCCTTACAATTCTTTGGCTATTCGATCAAGTTCGGGGCCAAGTTTAGCCCCTTAGGTTCCTCCTCAGGTGTGAATTCAGGCACTTAAGAAATAGAGATTCCATAATACAGCCTAGTTGTATGCTCAGCAGGTCCTCCAATGATTAGCAAGAAGGGAAAAGCCCAACTTGTTTCCCTTTGAAGGCAGCCCTAAGAGACCACCCAGGAGCTTGCATTGCTCTGAGAAAGGAGCAGCATGCTTATGTAGGAATGTGAGCTGTATAGAACATGGAGCACCTGTGCTCTGTGGTCTTCACAGACCCAATTAGCTTCTGGAAAGAATGCAGGGTAGAAAGCCTTCATGGGATTCCCCAGAAAGCGCCTCAGTTCTGAACACTGAAATGATTTCTTCAGCTCTGCCAGCTATATGTAAAACATATTCATTAATAACTAGTTACCTCAGTGAGTGCCACAAAAGAAGCCTTGGCATTCAGAAAAGAGGCTCAACTTATTTATAACAAGAACTTATAGTGTTGGTCCAGGAAACTGCCTTGGGGTTTAGTATGAGAAAAGACTTTCAAAGTCCAGAATCATTCAAATAAGGAGTGGGTTGTCCTGTGGGATAGCAAATCTTTGTGGTTAGAAGTCATGGTCTATTAGTGGTATTGTGGAAAGTATTCCTGTAATGAAAGGAAGATCTGACAAAACGGTTTTATTCTTATGCGTTTATTTAGCAAGCATTTTTGAGCACCTAATATGAGCTAGCACTTTTTAAGTCCTGGCACATTGATAAAGGTGAAGAATATAAAGATAAACATGAGGACATTTTGCCATTGAAGGGCTTAAAGGGAAGATAGACAAATAGTCAGTGATTGCCACAGAGAGCAGGTGCGATGATACAGGAATGTACAAAGGCGGGTCTCCTAACTTGGCAGGTAATGATGAAGGAAGGGTTCCTGGAGCACATGACCCTGAACCTCAATGGGTTAATTAATATGATAGTCACATGGTTAAAATGCTTTCCTGCCAGAAGGAACAGCAGAAACAAAGGCACAAGGTCATGGAAACACAATACTTCAGTCAGTCTAGAAAGTTGTCATTAGTGGTGGGTAACAGGGCTCTGTCATCCACCCTATCCCATTCATTGTTGTAAAAATATTGTGCATGAAGGGACCCTAATCAAATTTTTGAATAATGTGAGGCTGAGATATACATAACACATTTGAATAGCAAAATTAAGGCCCCAAAGAGGACGCAGTAGGGATTTAATAAATAATTGTTGGATCAGTAACTATTGGCAGTGTGGTTATACAGTTGCAGAAATACAGTATATGGGAGACCTGGGCAAATAAAAGTGCATATAAAGAAAGAGGTAAATAAGGTAAACTAGCATCTGTTGATCGTGGTGATAAGTTCGTGGGTATCTATTTTATTTCCTACATGTTTAAATATTTCACAATTTAAAAAAAATCACTTAAGATTTTGGTAATTACAATTTGACAATGAGACAAGGTAGTGAAAAACACAAATGCAATTTTTAGCTAGAATAACAAAAGTCAGTATTCTGAATGATACAATGCCCAGGAACCATTGGTGCATTACTAGTGAAAGCTGTCTTTGCTTTAACGCCTCTTTTTCTTTGTCTGGGGTACTCATTTTGCATGGGAACTTCACTTTTTCTCGGGGCTAAATCTTAGGAACTCAAAAGATCCATTTAAGGTTTTGTAATATGTGCCTTTTTATACATGTGGTATTTATGGGACCAATAGAAAACTCCCAGTGGAAAGGGAAAGGTTAGGGTTGGAGTCCTCTATAGGTATATAAGAAAACACCCCAAACCCAGTGGCCTAAAAGAACAACAGTCTTTTTTATTTGCTCACAACCTGCAGTTTGGGCAGGACTCAGCAAGTATAGCTCCACAAAGCCTGAGCTGGGGCGGCTCGAATGCTGGGGATGACTTCTGGGGACTGGGGTCATCGGAGGCTCATGCACATGACTGGTAGATGATATTGGCTGACAGCTGGGCCCACAGCTGGGCTGTCGGCTAGGACACCTCCAGGTGGCCTCGCTGTGGTTGCTTAGCTTCTTCAGAGCATAGTGACAGGCTTCCAAGAGCAAATGTCTCGGGAGAACCAGGTAGAAACTGTATCTGCTTTTATGGCCTCACCTTAGAAGTCACGGAATGTCACCTCTGCCATGGTCATAGGCCCTCTCAAGTGTGGGCCAAGTGGACACAAGCGGTACCTCTCTGTCGGGGAGGTGTCAGCCTCAGGTTGTAAGAAGCATTCGGCAGCCATCTTGGGAAGTACAATCTGCCGTAAAACGGATGATTCGTTTGGCAACAGGAAGACTCACAACCTGCTTAGCTTGATTTTTCGCATTCTCTAGTAGAAAAAGTTGCATATGCTTCTTTATCTCCTTCACCCTGATGTTACCCTTGAATTTGCAGTTTCAAAAATCTCGAAGAGACTTGGCCGCTTTATGAAACAGATGCAAGGAAGGTAAAATAGGTGCCTGAGTTTAAGGTACAGCTACGTGCAGACATAAACATGCTGACTAACTATAGTTCACTATGACTACATTAAATAACAACATCGCTCTCCACACTCATCTTGTAAAAGACTCTTCTCTCCCACATGCGGAGGTAGTTGGTATCACCCTCGTGCTTTGTACTTAACCCTCCGCAGAACAAGCATGCCACAATCCCTGCGGCGGTGAGCAGAGGGGACTCGAGAAAGAATGTTCTGACTGGTTTGCCCCACCTCTCCTGGTCCACTAATGCTCCCTTTCTTAGCCTGCTGCCCCTGGGATCTGAATTTCTGACTGGTTTGCCCCACCTCTCCTGGTCCACTAATGCTCCCTTTCTTAGCCTGCTGCCCCTGGGATCTGAATTTCTAGCCAGTGCTTTGCTTCCATTGCCACGCCCTAAAGTACCCACCAACGAAACAAGAAAAGCAAAGCAAACCAAGACCTTCCCATCTAATTAAAGCATCTAAACATTGCTTGAAATCCCATCAGTTTTGAACAATGATTGGGCTCATTGCAGTGACTGTGCCCCTATGTGTATGTATGAATGTAAGTGGATGATAGTTCCGAAACTTTGCAACGATTAGCCAAGGGCTAAAGTTTTTTAAAATTTTACATTTTGAGGCTTTTAGATGAATGGTTTCCTCTGGTTCACTGGGGGTAAGCGAAAGGAAAGAAAGGAGGGAGAGAGAGAGGAAGGGAGAAAGGTAAGGGTGGGAGAACAACAGGGCATGGCAGGAGGACCCTGCGTACTTGACACTGAATTCTCCCTCTGTGGACATGTCGCTACTATCTATCTCTGGTATTTCTTTGAATAAAAATCATCAATGCTGTGAAAATAATGACGTGTGGGATTCTACAGTACCATGAATGTCCTAGCACATAAAATGTTCATACAGCTTGTTCTCCAAAAGCCACCCTGAATTCTTACAAATCACAATGACCAACAGTAACTTTTTATTAGTAAGGAAGAAGCACAGAACTCTGCATTCTTCACAAACTGTGGAGAAATAAGTCCAAGAAAATTATGACAGCTGGAATAGAGTCTCTCAAATGAAAGTTATGTTAGTAACTTAAGTTAGTTAACTTAGTTCTGGAACCGTTTTTCCCTCTCTCCCCACTCCTTTCCTCAAGAGGACGAAACACTTGGAGATGTCCCTGAATCCCCAAGCCCGTCTTTCAGCCACTGCGGCCGAAGGGTTTGTTCTTCTGAGTCCCTGTTATGGCACCTCCTGGGTGGGGAACTCAGTGGGCATGACAGTGAGGTGAGGAGGCCAGCTCATCTCTTCTATATCTGAGTTCAGTAAACCCACTGGTCAAATCACCTGGGTTGAGAGATACTGATTTAAAATTCCCTAATAATGCGATGTAAATCATTCCAAATTTCTAAGAGGGCCTGTACTCCCTTTTAGGGTTCAAAGGTTCAAGGGAGGTTTGTGTATGATAAGAGAGTGTTAAGTTTCCTCTCGGAAATGTTCGAGAAGTTAGATTTTTTTTTCAGGTTCAGACTGAGGATCAGGAATATGCATAAATTTAGTATAAAAAAGGAGGGAGTTTTCCCTCAGGATAGGGTCATCCCAGTGGTCAGCTGGAGTCAGACCAAACACACATCTTGGGAAATAAGGACATTAATCTGTCTGGCTTGCGGGTGTGAGATGATTCTTCAGAGGCTGAGGGACAATGAGATAACCAGCAATGAAAAGGAATGAAGGGGGGTTTGTGAACAGAGGGAGAATCGATAAAATGAGTAAGAATTACGGGTTTCTGCATACTGAGAATGAGTAAGAGGTTTCTAGTGAGATGGATTCAGGCACAGAGAACCTGAAAGATCAGGTGACATGTAGGGCCAGATAGGAAAGGCCGTCCTTACCTTTGTTATGATGTAAGGATTTATTTTATAAGGTGCTAGGTCTGATACTGGGGAGTTGATGGAATTCTCAGTGAGACATTCCAATGTGGGCTGCATCTGTCTAGGGGGATTTGCTATCAGTACTAGTAAGTATCCCCAAAAATAAATATAACCCAGGGTGGTCTCTGGGCACCCGCCCCCTTCTCCCTCCTGAGAGTTAGGGGCTTCTGATAGCTGGCAGGTCTCCCAGCTAAGAGTCATATGTCCCTGCCACCCTGGCAAATTTACAAGTGAGCTGTGGCAAATTTACAAATTTACAAGAGTGCTGCAGAGCTGGGAAAACACTGGCCTAGTGGGAAGGCTGAAAGTTCTCCTGTTTCTTCACTAGAGAGAGCATGTCCCTTCTCTTTAGGAGTGTTCACTTATTTTTCAGTTCTGTGCAGTCAAAACAGTCCCTTTTCCCCCCAACCCTGGTCAAAACTAGGCAGTTTTAGTAAAAACTCACTTTTCAAAATAAAATTTTGGTACAAATTAAAGAAAATGGGCTTCTTTGACAGTTGTTTCTCATTAAAATTCTTACCTTAAGGATTCAAAACATGATTTCACAGCACAGCCAACAGCCCCAATGGACTACAGAGTCTCAAAATCCATTAAAGGCTCAGATGCCTGACATCATTTTACATAAAGACAAATACCCTGTGTTTTCCATAAGCACTGAAAGTGAGAAGTTTGCCTATGTAAGAAGGTGGAGATTAGGCTCTTCAATAAAGAAGGAACTACATGTACATTAGGGTAGAAGAGGAGACATTGCTACAGTTTATCTCTGGGCATCTGCTGCTAAATAGATTCAAGCATTTACAAAAAGCATGAAGAGTTCAGAAATAAATGAAACTCTCCATATCTAAATCACAGGGGCTGTGACACTGCCCCAAAAGAGGCAGTTTAGATGTCAAGGGAGCATAATGTTTTGCAGCAAAACTAAAGTTCAATTCCTACCAGCTTTCAAGGGGAAGTGTGACATTGACATCTCAGAGGTTAGCTGGACTGCTGAAGGTCGTTTTATTTCTCAGTAACTATGCTAGTACGCATCTCTCTCACTAAGGTTGGGTTCTACTGCACAGATTACTGAAAGAGTGATGACAGAGTTCCATGGCACTGCCAGGACAGCCTTGTGTATGAACACCATGGAGAATGTAAGACTGCCAGGTCTCCTAAGTGGTAAGAGAAGAAGGGTGAAGAAGGTTGTTGGGAAACAGGCCCAGCCTGGCTCATTTCAGTGGTGCTCCCCATAGGATATCATCTCAACAGCATAATTTAAGCTTTGGGGACCAACTACTCCCAGAGGATCCCTTAGAAATAGAGGAGAACATGTTTTCCAAGGTATCAACAAACCTAACTCCTTTGACCAGACCAGAAAAGTTCTGTCAACAATCCAGGAGGAGAATGTGCTTGACTCTTAAATTTGGAATTTTTCTGATGGTGTGTGTCACCAGAATCTTGTTTGTTTTTTCTTTTTTCTTTCTTCAAGCTCATGTGGATGCTCTTTGGTCAAATTATTCAATCTATGAAGCTTCAGGGCTAACAAAAAGCAATGTCCCCTACCAAGGTCACCGTGTCTGTCGCAGGATTGTGTTTGTCACATCGTCTCTCCTGTATCTGATAAAAATTTCACATACCTCATGTAGTTCTGGTGGAAGAGGCCTGAGAGACACCAGCAACAGATTTCCCCTAGACTGGACTGCAAGGAATGGAGTGTATATATGTGCCCAATGCACCTTATTTATCTTCAAAGTCTTGTGGAAATTGATGGTTTGATTTTAGTTTTGACTAGTATACCATTTATTCCTTTTGTCTCCAAACATTTCCACAAGTTGAAATTATGATTCAGCATAAAACTTACCACTTACTTAGCTAGGGCTTAGAAACAAGATCAATTCTCAAAACCTTGGAATAACTTAAATGCCCACTGAGCTCTTTAGATGAGAAGTAAGTTAAAACTTTACACCAAAGATTTTATAGTCATTCCAGATTCCATGAAGTCCCAGAACCTCACATTTTAATTTACCTTTCATCTTAAGTCAGTTGTGGTACTACAGAAAGTATGGGAAATTCTGATATCTCCCAACTGGGGATTCCTGTGTAGAATGGCATATATTTGAAAAATGTATACTCTCTTATATCTAGATGGATATTATTTGGCTGGACATATGGCAACTCAAAAGCACAGCTAATCCTTCTATAATATGGTGGTAACCTGAGAAGTAAGCCCTCTTCCCTGGTTTAAATTCTCATGTGGAGGGCAAATAACCATTAATAGCCTTAAAGACACTTGCTTTGGAGACAGTATTATCAACAACATGGAACTTGAAAATGAGTAGATCCTGCCATTATTGGGGGTAAAAGTCCTTTGAACTCTCACATGAAGCTTCTGGTTAGAAAGTTTTCATTCAAGAGGGATACTTGTTTCAGACAAAAGAGTTGAAGTGAAAATGGCCAGTTTTCTCTGTCTGTATTGGTCATAGCTCTGTGGGGGGAAAAAAAACAACTTTTTATAGTATTGGTGGATCCATTTAAAGTAATTGGTCAATTTTTGTTTTAGAGTCTGAGGGGAAAAGGAAGTTCCGATGGCCTGGATCCTTACCTGACCCTAATCTACTTGATGATGTAATTGGCCTACTGTGTAGGCTAATGCTTACACACCCATTGGCAATGAGCCATTATTGTCTGTGTTACTATGTGTAGAACTATGCCCAATGCTCTGGCCAGAGGTAGAGATGGAGATGGATTGTGAACTTTCCAGAGGCAGATGTGATTCCAGCACTTGACCTGCCACCATGAGAATAAAGCTTGGTATAAACCTTTTACCTGCAATGTTCCATTGTTGTTATTTGGTCTCACCAAATCCAGAGTGAACTTGCTCCAGGGGCAGTCCCCCTCAGGCAAGATATTTGGCATAGTCAGCAGGATTCATTGCAGACTGAAAAAAAACAACAACAGAATAAGCTGCCCTCATGGGAAGGGTACTTCAGCAGGCTGTGGGGAAATATTGCAGGATGCCCTTCTGGGTAAAGAGATACTTAAGTGTCCCCCATTGAGCATATGGTGTGAGGTGGCAGTCTTCCTAGAGGAAAAGGACCCTCCCCAGGACTGAGAGGGGGGTGGAAGTGATGCCTGGGGCAGTGGTGGGGGTCTTCTATGTGAGTGAGAAATCCTTGTAGAAACAGGATGCCCACATGGCAGCAGGAGCTGTGGGTTGGCTATTTCTCACAGTGTTAAGGCCATAAAGGAGAAGGACATACTCCTGCAAGAAGCACAAGAATGCAAGCTACAAGGTGCTGTGGAGGAGGTAAAAGATTTGTTGGTAGAGTGAGATGGTGTTGCTGTGAGGTGCTATGGAGACAGTAAAGGAGGTAATGGTAGCACGAGAGACAGCACAAGAATGTAGGCTGAGAGGTGCTGTGGAGGAAGTAAAAGTCATGAAGAAGGACATACTCCTGCAAGAAGTGTGACAAGAGGCAGCATGAGAATACCAGCTGCAAGGTATTGAGGAGAATATAAGAGAGTTTTGAGACTGAGATAGTGTCACTGCAAGGGACTGTGGAAAAGGATGTAGCAGAGGAGGAGCTCTGCAGAACGAGAAAGTTGCCATCAGCCCTGCAGATGGTGGGGGAAACAGAGGAGAACAAGGAGGTAGATGTGGTGCTAACCACTGAGGACCAAGAAGCAAAGCAATAGACAGAGCAACAACCCCTTTTCTATTGAAATCCTGCTCAGTTGTAGTCAAGAAAATAAAGATGCAGCAACCGCATGTTCCCCCAGGAGAGGTGCAGCCCCCTCTCCAGATCATGGAGAACTCCATGCTCAGCCCCCATACACAGGCAGAGCTGGTGGATTTGGGCTCATAGTTTCAGCAGAAACCCTCAGAGTCCATATCAACCTGGCCCCTGCACCTTTGGAATATAGGGGTGGATGGGATCATTCTGTCTCAATCAGAGATGGGAAAGCTGCCTTCCCTGACAACTCACCCTGCCTTGCAGCAGTGGCTGCAGAATGCACACCAAACCCCAGGGAACCATTCACTTCTCAAGTAGGTAATGGCTGCACTTCACACTGTATGGCCCAATCAAGGTGATTTACCATCCTCCCTTGCTAGATGGCAGACGTATGCTGAGCTCCAACAGGTATTACAGGAATTGGGCATGAAAAATACCATTTACAAGCTAGAAAATTATGGCCTGGATGAGGAGCTGTTTATGGCAGGGATGAGGGATATGGTGCTGCAAACAACTCCCTCATACCTCTTTGGGTCATTCTTGCCTCTCACTTAGGGCAGCCCATAAATGCAGTTACCTGACTGTGGAAGATTTGGGGGAGACTAAAGCAATGTGGGCACAGAAGGGAGTATGGTCTGCTACTGAGGGGAAGGGCTTAAAGAGCCCCATGAAGGACATGAGGACCCAAATGTGGGTTGATTTAATAGGGGCAGGAGAAGACAGAGAGAATTTGGATGGGAAATCAAATAGAATCTTACTGGAGCTGTGGCAACAACCGAAGCTGGATCAGTGATTTCAGCCATTGAGGACCAAGAAGTGTAGGCTGGAGACAGAGCCACATGACTAGCCTGTGTGCCTGCAAGACTTCCTGCTAGAGAGGGAGCTGACCTCGCCTGAACCCGCACAGGAAGATGATTGGTGATACAGTTTGACCGAAGGGATCATTGAGGCCACCACCTTGGGAGACTGGGTGGGGACTGGAGGCCCCATGTTGAAATATCAAATCATTGGTACCCAGTGAATATACAGTGTGTCCTGGCTCTGGTAGACATAGGAGCTAAATGCTAACTGATTTATGGCAGCCCTGAGTGGTTTCCCAGGACTCCCACTGTTATAGATGGATATTGGTGCAAGGCTATCAGAGTGAAACAAGCCCAAATCCCTTTGGGAATAGGGTTTCTATACCCAAAGGAGTATACTGTATATATCCTTCCCCTCCCTGAATATATTTTGGGGATAGATATCTTGCAGTATCTATGGTTGCAGATCACTGCAAGTGAATTCTGAGGTTATGTGTGGTGAAGACAGTTCTGAGGGGACATGCAAAGCACCCGCTCATAGCTTTGCTTTTGCCTTGGCAGGTGACTAATACCAAGCAATGCAAATTGCTTGGAGGGCATAAAGAAATTTTAGAAACCCTCCAGGAACTGGATAATGTGGGTATTATAAAGCCCACCCATAGCCCTTTTAATTACCCTGTGTGGCCAGTGAAAAAGCTGGAAGGCTCCTGGTATATGACTGAGGAATACAGAGAGTTGAATAAAGTCAGAGCTCCTATGCATGCTGCCCTCCCCTCTATTACAGGCCTATGGACATCTTTAGTCATGAACGATGGACATACTGTGTTGTGGGTCTTGCTAATGCTTTCCTTTCCATTGACATAGCACAGGAAAGTTAATAACAGTTTGCCTCCACAATGGGAAGAATGGAATGGATTTCCACTGTCCTTTCATAGGAATACCTCCACAGTCCCACCATCTGTCACAGACTTGTAACCCAGGCTGGCAGCATGGGAGAAACTGCCAGTGGTGTGGTTGTACCATTATATTGATGATATAATGTTCATTTCTGATTCTCTTACTGACCTAGAAGGTACAGCACTGAGACTGCTGTAACACCTACAGGAGAAAGGATGGACTGTGAACAGCACCAAGGTTCAGGGACCTGGTTTTTCAGTCAAATTCTTGGGGGTTGTTTGGTCAGGTAAGACTAAAATCATACCAGAAGCAGTGATAGATAAAGTTCAGGACTTCCCAACCCTTACAACTGTAGCATTATTACAGGAGTTTTGGGGTCTTTTAGGCTACTGGGGAGTGTTTTTCCCACACTTGGCACAAATTCTGAAGCCCTTACATCATTTGGTAGAAAAGTGCATCATGTGGGACTGGGATGAGACATGTGTATCTGCTTTTACCGCTGAAAAATGGGCAGTAAAGGTCATGCAGGCCTTGAGTGTGATAGACCCATCAAGGTCCTGTGAGCTGGATGTTATGGCCAGGGTCTCTGGCAGTGGCTTGGACAAACTCACCAACCTATTGGATCTGGTCACACCTCTGGAAAGGAGCAGAGGTACGGTACACCTGAATAGAGAAACAGCTGGCTGCCATGTACCATGCCTTGCTGGCTATGGAGACCATCACTGGAACAGCCCCAGTCCAGGTTAGAACCACCTATCCCATCATGGGTGGTATGAGACTGGACCCAAAAGCTACAGAGTTGTGTGGCACAGACACCAACACTGACCACTTAAGGTGCACACTACAGCAGTGTAACACCCTCTATATTAGCCCCTTGAGTGAAGAACTCCAATACTTATTGTGGCCAGTGACATATAGTAGAGAAGAGCAGGAAGAATTTGCTTTAGAGCCATTAGTAGCAGAGAGCTCTTATCATGAAGGAAGAGTCCCTGTATCCGAAGATGCATGGTACACAGATGGCTCCAGCCTCCAAAATGGAGACCTATAGCTTTCCATCCTAAGACTGAGATAGCATGGACAGAATATGGTGAGGGAAATAACAATCAATGGGAAGAGTTGCAGGTAGTGTGGCTGTGATCACCCAGAAGCCCTCCCCAATAGTTGTCTGCCCTGACACCAGAGCCATCTATCAAGGCTTAACTCTGTGGCTACCAACATGGCACCATGCCAACTGGTTGGTTGGTCATCAACTCCTTTGGGGGCAAGAGCTGTGGCCTCTGGTCAGACTAAAACAGTTACAGTATATCATGTGACAGGCCATTTGCCACTGGCAGGAAAGGATGAAGCAGATGAATTGGCCCAGGTACACTGGCTAGAAGAAAAGCCTGCCTCTGATATAGCCCAATAGTTATATCAGCATTTGTTGCATGCAGGGCAAAAAAAAAAAACAATGTGGGCTGTAGCCTGTTGGTGGGGCCTGTCTTTAACCTTTGAAGAAGTCAGCAGAGCCCAGCAAGAGTACACTGTGTGCTCTAAAAGGGACTAACACCAAGTCCCAACACAACCTGGGATGATAGCTAAGGGACCAATACCCCTCGTCAGGTGGCAGATAGACTATATTGGAACTCTGCCGATATCAGAAAGGTATCAGTATGTCATGACTTGTATGGACACAGCTACTGGACTTCTGGTTGCTTTTCCTGCATCTTGCACAGATCAGCGAATAACCAAAAGAGGCCTGGAGCATCTCTTTGCCGCCTAAGGCCAACTGCAGGTAACTGAGAGTGATAAAGGCACCCACTTTATTGGACATGCACTACAAGAATGGGTGCAGCAATTAAGGATAAAGTGGAAGTTTTATGTACCATATAATCCTACTGGGGCAGGCATGATAGAGAGGTACAACAGTTTGTTAAAATCTGGCCTGAAATCAGACACTAGTTGTCCATGGGGATGGTCAGTCCACTTATGGACATTGCTATGGCATTTGAATGAGAAGCCCCAGAAAGGGGCATTGAGTACCACAGACATGTTAACACATATTGCTGCCTACCCTGTACTTGCCTAGGGGCAAGCCCCCTCAGATGAGACAATGGCTTCATTTGCAAAGTCCATAAGGGTTTATTATCTTGCTTAAAGGTGACTCCGTGAGCAATAAATCTTTTATGCATTTGTTTCTTAAGTGAAGTTTAAAAATTCATGGCTCAAAAAAAAGTTTAAAAAATACATGACATGAGTCCAGTCAAGTTTAAGGCCTCCCAGGTTTAAAGATTTTCTCTCCTGAGATCAGTGTCTTCAAGCTCTCCAGCACTGAGATGCTGTTGGTTTGCATGCACATTCACCCCACCTGAAGGCTACTGGTGTCTTTCAGGTGACAAGATCGCCTCAGATGTAGCTCCTATTTTTGTGGGTTGACATCTTATAGCCTTTATATCCCAGCTGACATAAGTATATTTTAGCCCTTATTTGGAACATCCACTTTTGCTTCAGCTAAAACTACCAATCTCTCTAACAATAAGTCAACAATTTATTGAGAACCTAATTTAATAACAATAGCAAACATCACTGAACACCGACTATATTCCAGGCTCTGTTTAAGAGATTTACACATATTCTTTGCATTCAATCCCCACTACACCCCTGTGATACAATTTTACTACCCACTTACAGGTGAAGAAATTGAAAAGCCCAAGAAGCCAACTAACTTGCCTCAGCAGCTGGCTAGTAAGGGGCAAAGAGAAGATTTGAACGCAGGCAATGTGACTTCAGAGCCTCAACACGTAATCCTTGTTCTAAACCGTATGCTGGCCCATACAGAGACTCAGTAAAGGTATGGAAGATAAGGCACCATCATTCCTGCCCATCACACTCCCTCCTCCCTGCCCACTTCCATCCAGGTCAGATTCCCATGGGCATTACATCCACTTCTCTACCTCTACTGGTGCCGGTTCCTTGTGCTGAGTGCCATCCTTCACAAAACTGACTGTATTCTTCAGCACAGTTCCATCTGTCCTCCCACCTGCCTGCTCCCAGCTCACCTCTATCTCATCTTTGAATTTATTACAGCTAATCAAACACTATCAGAGCCTGCTGGTCAAAAGACCTGAAGTCCTACACATCTCAGAACCTTCTGAGTCCTCAGGGCTCTATGCTTTCTGGGAGGTGGAATATGAGTGGCTAGAACATGAGATTAGACCAGACATTTGGTTTTAATATTTAAATGCTGGGACCATGTTTTATGGAAGACGTTTAGTTAAGGGCGTACTATCCTTCCTTTTTCCCTGCTGATAGAACTGTGTTTGCCTTGCATTGGTAGTGTGTCCAGGCTTTGGCTCATAACTGTGAAGGTAATGCTCGCCTCTTTGCAGCTAGGAGTGGTCACTTACCTGATTCCGAGATTATAGGAAGTCTGCTGCAGTGGGGTGTTGTGGGAAAACTTTTGCTCTCCTCATAAAAGGACAGTCACGCTGGCATTATCCCTGCTGTATCTTTCCCTGCACTGAATGTGCATGTGCCGGTAGCAGCAGTGGCTCTGTCACACTGAGGAAGAGTCAGGATTAGCAGAGATGCCAAAGAATCTGCCCCACCAGCTGTCTCCGCAGGCTTCTTATAACTTGGAAAAAAATATTTGGTTAAGCTACTGGTCATCAGGTTTTGTTTTCTTATTTTTCTTTGTTTCTTGTAGCAGAAGCATTCCAAATGCATAGGTTTCCGGGTTCTTTTTTTACTTCATTATGTTAATAGGAACAAGACTAATCTGTAACAGAAATGAAAAGATCAGTGTAAGAAGTGCCTATTTCAAAATCTCTGTAGCCTATGGTTAGGAGGTTGCTATGGTCTGAATGCTTGTATTCCCCCAAATTCATGTTGAAACCTAATGCCCAGTGATGGTGTTAGGAGAGGAACCTTTGGTAGGTGCTTAGGTCATGAAGGTGGAGCCCTCGTGAATGGGATTTGTGGCCTTATAAAAGAGGCCCTGGTTAGCAACCTTGCCCTTTCTACCCTGTGAGGAGGACATGGCAAAAAGGCACCATCCACAAGGCAGTGAGCTCTCACCGGACGCTGAGTCTGCTGGTGCCTTGATCTTGGACTTTCTAGCCTCCACAACTGTGGGAAATGAACGTTTGTTGTTTATAAGCCAGCCAGGCTAAGGGATTTCCTTATACCAGGCCCAAAGGACTAAGAGAATATTATTCAAGTGTTATGACTATATTTTTTATTTTTCTCCTTCAGGACGTTTTTTTTTCTAAAACACTTCATTCATTCACTCATTCATACATTCAACAAACATTTATCGAGTCCTAGTTATTCAGCTTGCACTACGATATGTACTAGAGACACAAAAATGAATTGAACAAAAACCCTCTTTTGTCCTCACAAAGCTTCGTCTGGTAGGTGAGGCACACCAGTAAGGAAGCATAACTAGTAGGAAAGGGAAGAAAAGCCATAACAAGGTGGGAGACCTGCATATACAAAGGTTCAGAACTGAGCTGGCATATGAAGTATTTAGAGATGAGTGAGAGGTTCAGCATGGAGTGTGTAAGACTGAGGGATTAGAGATAAAGTGGAAATATAGAGTAGGGCTAGGTGTAAAAGCCAAGCTTCACACTTTGGGGCAGTCTGTAGGCAATAAGATGTAGGTAATCTAAACTGTTTTGATTTTGTCATATTTTAAAGTTGTTGGGTTGACATGATCAGATTCCCTTTGTAGGAAAGTCAATGGTAGTTTAGAGGACTGACTAAAGTGGAGAAACCTATGGAAAGGAGAATATTTCCACCATCACACAAAGTTCTATTGGACAAGGTTTAGAGGGTTTTTAAAGACTTGAATGAGTAATCAGGGAAATGTAATTTAAAATGACATTCCATTTTATTCGTGAGATTGGAGGAAAATGGAAAAAGTCTGATGATACCAACTATTGTTGAGGATGTGGGACAAGTGGGTGTCTGACACTGTTACTAAGTGAACAGATCGCCATAACTATTCTGAAGAACAATTTAGCGATATCTAGTAAGATGAAGATATGTAACTATGATCCACAACTTAATTTCTAGGGACAAAAGTAAGAGAAACACTCTCATGAGCAAACAAGGAAACCACCATTATAAGGATATCACCATGTTATTTCTAATAGAAAAAGAAGTTTTCTAAATGTCTATATGGGAGGGTGAATAAATAAATTCTGGAATAGTCTCTTAATGGGCTAGTTAAAAGAAAGATCTACATGTCTCAAAATGTGTATATCTCAAAAACGTATCGTTCAATGAAAAATGTTGTCTATATCATAAACAATATATAGGAGAGTATATTATGTTCATTAATGCCGTCATAAGGTAACTGCAATTAAGTGCATATCGCCTCCATACTGTCACTGATTTTTCTAAAAAGCTAATCTGATTATGTTGACCCTTGCCTTTCTTTTAAATGAGATATAAACTCTCTGAAAAAATATAAATGGCCATTTTCTAGATTTGAACACTTAGTGTCCAATTAAACCTTGTGTTCACACCTCAGCATTTACATGTAAAGTTTGGTCGGTCAGAAAAATAATAAAGACAATGAGGAAGTCAGAAAATATTACATATTAAGGAAGGCTGGCATTGTTAGCCTAGAGAACAAGATGAACTTGGGGTGTTCAATGATGGTTTTCGGGCTTCTGTGTTCTCACTCACATGTGCATGATCTGTCTAGTTTAGCTTTGAAGATCTAAGTCTAAGCTGTTTCAAAGGATCCTAAATTATTCTGGGATTCCCTCCCCCATCCTTTTATTCTCTCTCTCCTTCTTGTTTCTCATCTTCTTGGGAAGCCTTAGGTAACATTTAAAGTGTATCCGGTAAAGTACTTGGAAAGCTTCATGCAAAATCTCATTTGTTGAATTCAACAAAGAACTGAAGGCACAGCTGCTACTATTTTCCAGGCCCTGAACTAGAATCTGGAGCCACGGACCTGAGCAACACACACCTACTCTCAAAAATCGCACAGTCTCGTCGAATACAGATAAATATAAACTAGTCGTACACCCCTGCAAGATCAATGCCAGAGCGGACTGCTTAAGCTTAACTGTTCTATGCAGAATGGCCTTTATAAAGTTGAGGAGACACTCGCTGTAAAGGAATCACTCGGTTACGGCGGCCACCCAGGCGGTGCCAGAAGTTGGACGCAGCCCTTGCCCAGCCTCCTCCATCAATGCCACTGAGAACGAAGGGCTTTTCAGGACCGCTGAGAGAAAAAGGAAAGCTGGCCAGATCCCAGGCTGTGGTCCGATACGAGGTTAGGGTTTGTCGGTGCGGGGAGTCCGGGCTGGAGGGAGGAAAGGGGGAAGAAACGCTGGCTTTGGCACCAGAGACCCCTTGTCTCTAGGAGGCACGGGCAGGCTCCGAACCCGCGTTTCTCCGGAAGGTTTCGCCTGCGAGGGCCTCTGTCGGGGTCGCCGGCCCTTGGCTCGGCGTGGGCGCAACGGGCTCCAGCCTGGCTGGGTCCCCAGGCCCCGGGAGCCCGCCGGCCGTAAGCGGGACCGAGCGGGACGCGCACGCTCCCAGCGGGGCTCCCCCGCCCGCGCGCTCCCGGCCCTCCGCCCCGCAGCCAAGTCCGCGTCCGGGCGGCGACCTCCAGCAGCCGCGCCGCCTTTGAAGTCTCGGCGGGCCGGGCCGACGGGGGCAGGTGGAGGACTAAGGAGGGACGGGGACAGAGGTCCCGGGCAGCGTGGGTGTGAGTGTGAGAGGAGGCGAGAAGGAGTGTGACGGAGAGGTGGGGTGACAGTGAGGGAGAGGCGGGGTGAGTGTGAGGAGGCGAGAAGGAGTGTGAGGGAGAGGCGGGGTGACTGTGAGGGAGAGGCGGGGTGAGTGTGAGGAGGCGAGAAGGAGTGTGAGGGAGAGGCGGGGTGACTGTGAGGGAGAGGCGAGGTGAGTGTGAGGAGGCGAGAAGGAGTGTGAGGGAGAGGCGGGGTGAGTGTGAAAGGAGGCGAGAAGGATTGTGAGAGGAGGCGGGGTGGACGGAGAGGACTGGATGTGTGGGTGCGGGGCCGGGGGGAACCCGGCGGTGCGCGCAGGCGCGTGGTGGGGTGTCCGGGACCCCGCGCCCGCGCGTGGAGAGGTCGGCGGGCGGCTGGATCCGTGCCCGAAGCGTGGGCGGGGCCGAGACCCTGCGGGGAGAGAGAGGAGGAGCCGCGAGCCCCAGACCCCTTGGCCCAGTGGCCGGGAGAGTCCTGTCCCGGCGGCCTTGGGCAGCTCCGTGGAAGGAAAGAGGTTCTGTTTAACCTGGGAGCTCAGCGGGCGCGGTGAACTTGTCCCTGGCATCAGCTCATTCAAACCTCCGCAAGCCAAGAAACCGGCAAGGACTAAGCGCTGGGGAAGCGGCGCTGCCCCTCGACTCTGAGGAGTTAAGTCTACGGAGCGGGCGCCCGACCCGGCCCCGCCCCCGCAGACTGCGCGGCGTCGGCGCGCCAGCCAATGGGAAGCTCTCAACCTCCAGTCCCGGCTGCAAATCACCGCAGGAACTGTTAGGCGCGCAGCAGCCTCAGACGGAATCGAAGGATTTTATCCCCGCCGCGGCCCGGACTGGGGAACCCGGGAGGAGCCCGGCCGGGCTCTCTTCGCGCTGTTCCCAGGAGACAGCGAGGGCTGATGGCCGCGGCGGCCAGAAGGTTTGCAACATACCTCTCTTCCAACACATTGCCGACCCCTCTGATAACGCGCTCAGTTTGGGGCTCAGAAAGAGACCCATTAACTAGAGAGAACGCAAACAACAGAAGAGGAGAGGAAGGCAGTCTTCTCCCCTAACCCCAGATTATTTCCGATGGGGTCATCGCATAAATCTACAGGTCACATCTGTTCAAAGGGACCTATTTTAATATTGTTGACCTAGGAGTAAGAGTGACATCTGAGAGTGTGTGTAATGTTGGAAGGGGCACCCCACCTCACCCAGCAGAATGCACACGTGGAATGGGAAGGTATGACGGGTTCTTCGAACAACTCAGTTAGTTCCAACCCCTCTCCACTCCAATTATGTTTGACTGTTTTCCACATTCAAGGTAGCTTGGAATTCCTAAGATTTAATGGTTAGGAACAGCGTTGGACTGGAGGAAATATTGCACGGAAATATTTTGAGCAGCAAAAGCAAAAAGATTGTTTTTTGAGCACCGAAAACGAAAAGAATGATTGAAGGGAGGGAGATAATAAAATAGATAATAGAGAGTCCTTACCAAAGTAACCTGTATCCTTCAAAGCTCAATAGGCAATCCTAGAGACCTCTCCTCTCTTTCACTGGATCAGAACTCAAATCTCTGTCCTTAGGGAGCTGCAGTAAAGGTGTTTGTTTTGTTGTATTATAGTGTCCCTGACTAGTACCCAATACCGTGCCCCTGACTAAAGGTTTGTGGTGGGGGAGTGGCACATCCTTTTAGATCTTTTTAAATTCCAAATTTGAACTGAAGATGGTTAAAATTCCATCTATCCTCTCATCCATCTACCTCTAAATACTGAGAAATGGGAACACTGACTACACAACAGAAATTGATTTACTCCTTTTGATTGGGAGCAGAATGTACTTGCCACTATTTTATTTTACAGGGAACTTAGAGCCGATTTCCTTTCTCTGCTCCTGCAGGCAGCCGCTCATCTTGGTGTTTGTTTCAGAATGCATTTAATGGGAAATGGATGATTTGTAACAGCAAGCATACCTTAACAATGCATTTACTGTAGCAAGCAGACATTAAAATTTAAAAAGAAACATGTTAACAATGTTTATGAAACAATGATTCTTGAATATTTGAAATTAAACTGCTTGCTCATTTCTTTAATTGGTCAGAAGCCTTCCACTTTGTTTTGTTGTTGTTAGATATTTTCCATTTAGCAAATTTAGAGACTGGTTCATGGGGGAGGGCAGAGCTGTTTCTTTTATTCAACAAATAATTGGATTAATAACAGATATCCCTATAGCTTGTATGGGGCATGTCACTTGAAAATATACCAGTGTAAAGCAAAAATATGTGGAAAGGGTATATAAGAAAATTCTACCATGGTGTCATAGTACTTCATTTTTCCTAACCAGCTGTCTCAAGAATTCATATTGTTAAATACATCCAATCTTGGTTACTATCCCTTCCTCTTTTTCTCAGACCTAGGGCTGAAATTTCCCAGGGTTTTCTCTTTTTTTCTCTTCTGTTGGTGATATCATACATTCCTATGGATTTTAATTCCATCTGTATGTTGATGATTCCAAAATTTCTAGACCCAGAGCAGATACCTCCCCTGAGTTCAGTCTTAGTCTCCTATCTGCTTGAGAGCTTCTCAGGCATTTCCAACTTGACAGGTTCAAAACTAAACACCTGATCTCACATCTCCAAAATAGTTCTCTCCAGTCTTCTCATCAAAATAAATAATTCCACTAAGTACCTAACTGATATGGTAGAAACCTATCAGTCATTTTTTAAAATTCTGTCCTTATTCCCCACACCTCATACATCACCAGATCCTAATCATTCCACCTCCAAAATATATCTAAAAACATCCCAATTCTATCTGCTCTGTTCTACCCTAGTCCCAGCTGTATCTTCTACCAGGATTGCTGTAATCACCTTGTTTATTAGTTTCTCCTTGCTTCTATTAACTCCCTCTCATCTCTTCTTCCCTGCCTCCCCTCAGTCTGTCCACCTCTCCTGGCAAATACACAAGGTGATTTTTTTTAACTGTAAATTGTATCCTGTCATTGCCACTCTTAACAAATGTTCAAAATTTTTTGTGCCATAGCCTGCCAAACCTGTATGACCCAGCCTCTGCTTACTTCTCCAAATTTATCTTGAGTACCTTCCTCCTGACCTTCTGGGGCTTTCTCTTCAAGTTTCACACAGGCTGTTCCCCATACTCTGCATGGATGGCTTCATATGATCCTTTAGGGTTCAGTTTAAATGTGATATCAGAGAGTCCTTCTCCTAAAGCATCCTATACTCTCTTAGCACAGTGTTTGTTTCCTTTGTGTCATGTTTCAAGTTGTAATTATATGTGGGCTTTTTTTGTTTATTTGCTTTTTGTCTGCCCACCTATACATTTCAGGTGGGCAGGAACTATGTCTGTTTTGTAAACCCAGAATCTAGCATAGTATTTGGCTCTCAAAAATTAGTTGATTGAGTGAATGAATGAGTAAATGACCAAACTCTGAAAATGAATATCTCAACATTAAATAGTGCTAATGTTCTGTATCTCTGGACTATATCTCCCTCCTGAGCTATAAACACACACACACAAACATATATGTATACATACAAACATATACAAAACTCTACAAGGCATCTCTACCTGGACTTCCTCAACACACGGGACTAAGAGGTCCAGCACCAAGTTCACTGTGTGTGCCCTTCCTGTATTTCCTCTTTCCATCAATGACACCATATGCATGTGTCCAATCCAGAAATGTGGCAATCCCGTAAGATTCCTTCTCTCTCCTCACAGTCCATATCCAGCTGGCCATCAAGGTTAAAAACGCCAGGCTCTATCTTTTCCTCTCCTTAGTATTTCTTCTTCAACTGGTCAGGTCCTCCCAATTTCCCACCCAGTTTACTACACTGAGCTCCAACAAGGAGTTACTCTCCTTCATTCAACCTCCGAGCTACCATCAGAGAGTGACTTTTGAAAACTCAAAACTGCTTTTCTCCTTACAGGGGCACCCTCAATCTCCATCATGAGGTCCAGTCTCCTTAGCATATGTTGCCTAGCTATTGCCCAAGGCCAACTATATTTTCCTGCTTCTTTATTCCAGAAACACCAGGTGCTTCAGGTTTACAACACACTGGGCTATTTCACACCTCCATGGCTTGGCATATGCTATTCACTCTGCCAGGAATGCTCTTCCACTTCTTTCTTATTCCCTTCAAACTCCCATTCATCTTTCAGGACCAAACCCATAAGTCATTACGTCTGAAGCTTCATGGATCCAACAACCTAAATGAATTGCTCCATTAGCTGTCCAACCAAAGTATTTTGCTCCTATTTCTATTTTTGCATTATTGCTCACTACTATTACTTATTTACCTATCTTTCATCCACATTGAGTGAGTACTCAGTGACTATTGAATGATATTTTAGATACTTAAGAGTCCATTTTTGCTTAATGATATGCTTGAGAAGGATGAATAGCACATTAAAATTAACATTTCTTTACCATCCCAGTCTTCAGCTTAGCTTCTCCCAAGTTTCTCTAGACTCATAACTTAATTGACTAGTTAGAGAATTTGGAAGGTGTAGCATTTAGAAATTGCTTTCAGCTGCTAATAACAGAGACCAGAAGTAACATTTGGCTAAAACAAGACAACTTTTTTTTCTCTTGCAGAGGCAGCCCAAAGCTGCCATGGTAGCTTCATAGCTGTCAATGACATCACAGGCTTTCACCTTTTTGTTCTACCATTCATATTAAGAGGCTTCCATTCCCAGTATTACCTCATGATCCATGCTGGTTGCTGGTGCCGCAGCCACCACATCTTTTTTAAAGACAGGAGGAAGGAGAAAAGGGCAACATACAATTTTGCAGATCCTCGATGCCTCTTGGGCTAGGTCCTGCAAGCTCCACAGCCACGGCATCACTGATTAACACTGGTTACAACTGGGTTAAAGCATTTTGCTACATGTAGTAGTTATTTTAAAAATTGCCACAAATTCCCATTGAGAGGTGGAGTGTATGTCTGCTCCATGCAAAAATGGGCAACCTTGTTTTAACCAATTGGTTATGGCAGAAGTGATGCTCTGTGACTTCCAAAGCTTCATTGTAAAAGGCCATAGAGTTTCTCCTAGCTCTCCTGGGATGCCTGCTGTAAGTTAAGCCAGTCACTAGGCAACATGTCTAAAGATCCCGAGACTGATGCTGGAGAGGCCACATGTAGTCACTCCATTGGCAGCCCCAGTTGAGCTCCCAAGCAAAAGCCAACATTGTCGACCCATCCATGTTGGATATCCCAGCTGACAGCTCAGATTAACCACATGAGAAACCCCAGGAGAGAATTGCCCCACTGCGCAAATTCCTGACCCACAAAATTATGAGCCAAGTAAAATGGCTGTTTTAAGCTATTGGGTTTAGGGGATATTTGTTCACAACAAAGATAATTGAAATGCTACCAGAATTGGCTTATGGTCTGCTCTGATTGATGTGTGCCAGTCTTTACCAAATTATTTATTTCAAACAACCCCTCTGGTAGTCTTTGGAAGATGTAGCATTTAGGAGTTGTTTTCAGCTGCTAATAACAGAGACCAGAGATAACATTGGCTAAAACAAGACAACTTTTTTTTCTTGCAGAGGCAGCCCAAAGCTGGCATGGTAACTCCAGAGCCATCAGTGGCATCACAGGCTTTCACCTTTTTGTTCCACCATTCATATTAAGTGGCTTCCATTCCCAATATCAACTCATGATTATACTCATAATCATCTATCAGCAACTCTCTGTATCTCACAAATTATAAATGCAGTAATATTTTTGCACAATTCCTCTAAAACTTTTTCCAGGTTTCTATATTCCTGAGGCTGCCAGTCTGACATTTTACCTAAGGAGCATGTAAGTTCAGATGTAGCTCATCTTTCTTAATGTTCAGTGATACATCACCTATTTCTTTGGGGAGAAACCTGCCTTGAGCTGTGGAAGAGGCCTTGCTGATTTCACAAACTCTTCATTTTGTGGGTAAGAACTGCTTATAAGTCACATTGCATGATTCCAACATAGATTATTAGTTAATAGTGTTCTTTTTCAAAAATCCTTACAGACACTATGTCAAGTGAAATAAGTCAGTTGTGAAAGGACACATACTGCATGATTCCACTTATATGAGGTGCCTAGAGTAGTCAAATTCGTAGAGACAGAAAGTAGAATGGTGCTTGCTAGGGAGAGGAAGGAATGGGAAGTCAGTGTTTAATGAAACAGAATTTCAGGTAGGGAGAATGAAAAAATCTCTGGAGTTGGATGGTAGTTATGGTTGTGCAACAATATGAACGTACTTAGAGACACTGAACTGTACACTTTTAATTGGCTAAATGGTAAATTTTATGTTGTGTATATTTTACCACCATAAAAAAAATGTCAAAAAAATTCTCCATTCCAAAACCCCCTGTAAGAATCAAAACAAGCAGGAACAGTTGTCTGACAAATCAGATAATAATCTTTTGAGGGGCATAAAACAGGATTATCTCCCTTCTTGTTTCAAAGCCCCCCTGCGAAATGCCCCTTCCAATAGAAAGATAAATATCCTCCTCTGGTTGGATGAAATTGTTTTATGAATATCATGAGCCAAAAGTGGCATCAAAAAAGTGGCTGCAGTATCTAACAAGGGTCAAAAATAATGGCCTAACCAACTGTAATAAAATTAGAGTCATGGCTTGTAGGAGCTATTCTCAACTCACTCTATTTCATTTAGCAATGAACTCATCCTGGAGTCCCATCAGAAAGCCTGTCATTCAGTCATAGGTACTATGGGAGTCCTACTGATATTTTCCTTCAACCACTGTGGGTGATTAGGAAACACCAGCTTTGAAAATTTTTCCATGCCAAAACAGTATAGAGCTCTAGGGACTCAATTAAACACTTGTTCAAGTGCTGGAGCACATTCAAAGCAACTTCCTAAGGAAAATTCTGGCTCACCCTCGAGGTGCCCCTGCAGCCTTCTCTGAGGAAAACTGGGGTGGTCTTCACTGGTGTGAATGCACCCAATTTGCTTCTGCAGCTTTAGGAGAAGGATGACAAACTTAGCACTTTGCTCGTTTTTCTAAACCCTATGAATCTATGCTCTATGGTCCCAAAGTAATGCCACAAAATGGGCTCATGCCAGAGAGAATAAGCTTAATTTTTAATTATTTGGCTCAGCTGAGAGAAGCGATATATATGGGGGAGACTGCCAAGTGGATAAGTTATTTAGTGTTCAAGGTGAGCCCTCAAATACTAAGTATATTAACTTAGTCTGCAAAGACTCACCTTCACTCAAGTCTTGGTTTTTAGGGGAGGTTAATGTAAGAAGCAGAGCTGTGAGATCCCCTTTTCTTTTCTATGAAAGTACTGTTAGGGCAGTGCCTGTTACATCCCTCAGTGCCCTTTATTACACTCCACATAGTAAATTTTTAAAATATAATTTAGTTGCATCTGAAAACAGTTATTCGTTGCATTTTTCAACAGCAAGATCAATGTCACTTAGGGTTTTTCTCTCTTTACCTTGGCTACTAAGAAGCTCACAGCCAAATCTGAAGCTTGATCTCAGTAAATATGTCAGCTCTTAAGTGCTGCCTTATCAATTATTCATTTGAAATGAGGTGTTTCAGTCATAGACCACCCAGATTCTTTTTGGAAGTAATAAGTAGAACATACTTAGCTCATAATTTTTAACTCCGTATGATTGTGTCACTTCAGCTGAGACTCAATTTACAGAAATTGACCCTAAAAATGAGGGCTTGAGAAACTTAGAAAGGCCAAAAGTGACAACTTACAGCTGATAGAAGAAGGAAACATACTGAAGGTTCCAGAGGAGGCAGCACACTAAATCCATATCAAGGACCCTCTTATAGGGAAATGACCTTTGTGAATTCCTCCACTTACTTGGAGTCCTAGACAGAGCTGAAATTTGGCCAGACTCAGCTTAATAAAGGGCAGTCCTTCACCAGGGAGTGACCCCACCTCCCCTGAACTCACTAGTACTTTATTTAGACCCTGTCTTGAGGCATTTACTTTCTACTCCTGCCATTCTTTAACTGTCTTCCTCTCTCCTATCACTAGATTGGATGATCTGTGAGGGTAGGAGGTTTATTCATATTCTATCCCTTCTCCATGTCTTTCTTTCCCTTCCTATCAGAAGAGGTTTGCTCAAATATTCACTGAATGAAAAACACCTCCCTCCCCCCCACACCCCCACTCCTTAACTAAATGATGTTCTTTCAAAGTTCCTTTGTATGTGTTGTTTACTCTTGGGAATCTGTTGTCTCCATCTCTGTAGTGTCAAACACTGGATATTTGCCTAGACAGGATAATACCAAGAATCTAAGGAGCATGTGACATTCCTCGCATGACTTTGTTCTCCAATTATGATCAGCCATAAAGTTTCTGATAAGTAAATGGGTGTGAGTCTCAGTAGGGGCCTTTCTATTCCTTTCTGAAATTATCTCCATCATTAATTTCAACTTTCAAAATGACTAAGCTTATTGTCTCAAATCATGGAAATTGACAGATTCGCCTAGAAGATTTGTTTAAAAATACCCATTTATATGGGTATGCCATTTGTGGTTTTCCTACCAGTGATGATTTTTTAAAAATAATAGAAATCTGGTATAAAGAGATGTTGGCCAACTTCCATTCTGAAGTTAAAAAAAAAAAATCTAGTGGCTGAATCCTTGCCATATTGGGGAGGAGGAGGAAATGAATTTGTAAAGGAAAGTCTGACCAGCTAACCTATAAGCTCCATAGGTAATATGACGTTAGCGGGTGAGTGGTGGCCGCAGCTCATTAATATTCCTTATGAGAATGACCCACTGCTTGGCTTTTGTGCTTAAAGTAGCTTCTGTGCTTCTTTCTCTTCCTCTTGCAGCGTCGCAGCTAGTCGTTTGCCGCTGCCCCGTCCGCTCTGCACGCAATGGAAGGCTCAGGGGAAGCCGAGGCTGAGGCTCAGGGGAAGCCGAGCCGGCGTTCCCCGCGGCGCCCCCGGCACTGGGCGGGCTGCGCGTCGGGCCCCGCGTGCTGGCTGCCCGAGGAATCGGGACGCGCCCCCACCTCCCCGGCCCTAAGCTGCCCTTCCCCCGCGCCCTCGGCCACGGCCGCTGCCGGGCTCCTGGGGCCTTGGGCCTGGGGCGCGAAAATTGCGCACCGCACAAACAACTGATTCCAGACGGCGCGCAGCGCAGGGAGCGCACGGATATCTCGTCTGGCAGCGGGGCGACCGGGGTCGATGGCCAGGGGACTCGAGGACCGGGTGGCCGCTCCCCGAAGACGCCTCCCAGGAGCCCACCCAGGGTGTCCCCGAGGTGGCGTCGGCCGGCGACTAGGGCGGAGCAAAGGGTTTTAAATTTCTCCCTGCTGGCAAACGTCCCCTGTCCTCTCCCGGAAAGCGTTCAGCTCAGCTGCATCGCAGTGCCGGGAGATCTGACTTTCACCAATTAGAGGCACGTTTAGAGCTGGCATTAGCATTTAAAATTATTACTGTTAAAAAAAAAAGTAAAGAAACGAAAAGCTTTTTGAAAAGGGAGGGGCCGGAGTGGAAGAGGAGGGAAGGCAGAAGTGTTAAAATCTCTACCGAACCACAAGAAATCTAACTTGTTACAAGTTTGTGACAGTTTATTGGCTTCCCCCAAATGTCCTCAGATTAGTCTGACAGCTCCTTCCCTAAAAATACCAGTAAAAGCCCTCGACCCGGGAGCAGTTAAACGGTGTCACTGAATCCAATCTCAGAGCGATTACGGAGTTAATTCACATAATAAGCAAATCACAGAGTTGACAGATTATTATATGAACGCGGACAAATTGTTACATAAAATATTTTGATACTGATTGTTTTATTAGTAATGTTAAGCCTCTTTATGGCTGTTTCTGTTTCTCAGGACTGACATGTTAAACAATGCTCACTGCTAAATAAATAAACCTAAATGGTGTGAACTAATTGTCTCCGTCATTTAACTGTACAATTTCATTTACATTATTAACGCGATTATTGATAATCCTACTGGATATATACACGGACAAGGGTTTCCACTAATGAATGTTATCCAGAGAGAAAAACATGTCAACTTAAAGTGGACTTGAATAGCAGGAAGGTTTAAAAACTGAGCCTTTTGATGTTTAAAGATATGTTAAGGGCTGTTGTATCCTTAGACTATTAGAGAATTTAAATGCCAACGCCCCAGCTATTAAAAACAATTTCAATTATTATTAATGATTTAACAACAACAAAAAAGTACCAGGGATATAATCTTAGAAGTCAAAACTTAGAAAATATGTTTCCACGAAAAAAGAAGAGGGAAATGTAAATTTTTTTGTTTTTCATTTCATCAAAGAAAGCTCTGTGCAGTTTACTTAGTGCTGTATAATTATGATTTTTAGTTTTAATAGAGTCCTGTGCTTATAAGATCAAAATGATGAACAGGTATTTTGTTGATAAAAAGGAACACAGCAACTCAGTCCTTTGCATTTCAAGTTAGACTTCATTGACCAAGGAAAAAGTCTTTAATAACTTGAGTGGGGTGTTCTATATCACTGAAGAAGGTAAAAAGTCAAATTTTAAATTTAGCTGGAATTATCACTGTCTTCCAGAAACTGAACTCTAAAGGTGAGGTGGACTTGGGGGAGTGTAAAAATTGGAAAAGAGGAAGAAACTAAAGACATTTTAGCTTACAAAGAACAACATAAATACATCAATAAATTATATACATATTTTTCCTGTAAAGGACACATAAAGTACAATAGTAAAACTTGTTAAAATTTCCTGCAACACAGAGGATGTGTTTAAGCCACAACATCTGTACCATCCTGTCATTCTTTCCCTGGGCACTAATTTAACTAAAAACATTTTTTCTAGTTAAGAGAAGTAAGAAAAGTCAGCGCCATCACCAAAACAGTACTGCTTCTTGGAGGGCAGCTTTCCAAGTGTAGTATTATTAACCTTGAAGATACTAACTGTGGCATGAAGTGGTTAACATTAGACCAACAATATGAGAATTTGAAGTCTTTCAGAGGGAAGCACCAACAGAATTAGAAATCTAAATTGCATCAATTGAAAATATTAAAGAGGTTAAGTTTGTGACCTGGGAAGGGAAGATTCAGGATTACTAATAGTCATGTTCAGTTATTTAAGTGTCATCATTAGAGCCCTGGAGTTGGGACATACGGAAAGATCTAGAAGAAATAAATGACACTCCAGTGACAATGGGTGAAAAGGACATTAGTATCTGAAGACTTTCCTGATCATAAGGTTATTGAATAGTAACAAGCAGCTAAGCAATGCATTCGCCCAAGACTGTGTCTCAACTCCCTGTTTAATGTACCTTAATGTTTGGAATTTTCTTGACTAGCTGGTGATGAAAGCTGGACTTCAGAGGTCCTTCTGGTTGTTCATGGTGAAATTCTAAATAGAAATAAAACACGCAAGTATATTCCATTAAGATACTGTTTTTGATGATAGATTCTTCCTTTGTCATTTTTTTTCCCTCTATTCCTACAATTTATTTGAATTTTTATAAGAATAGTCATCTGCTAGCTTGGACTGATTACATAAACTCTCTGAGACTCATTTTCTTCCATTATCTTATTATATAATTATATGATAATTCCTATTTCACAAGTTGATGTTCAAATCTGATAATGAAAGTACATCTGCGTTTTAAAAGGAAATTATTCTTCAAAGAAATTCCTTACAAATTTATATCATGGGGGATGAATTTCTATATATTTTAATTGCTGTATTTATTTGCCTTTTTCCAAAATGGCTAAAAGACCAAGAGCACACTTTCCTTTCCTTGTTTTTTATTTTCGATTAAAAACACTTTTCTTCTCTTGAAAAGTTAAATGAACACACCAGTGGAGACCTAACTTCACTTAGCATGCCTTAAGGAATGAATTCACTATTAGAGGTGAACATGAGAATTCTCTACGGGGATCCCAGCCGTCCATCTCAGACCTGGTAACTCATGAAATCCAAGGGTGGGATCCAGAGATCCTAGTTTTAAAAAGTTCCACAAAACAACATGCATGCCCTCGAATCTGAGAACCCTGTCCCAAGAATTACATTCATGGCCTTCCTTTCCTTCCGTAGCAGATATTCCAGTTGTGTTTATGTACTGAGACTGCAGAATGATTCTGGTTTATGATTGTCACTGCCACTCCCCCAGCCTTCAGGGAGATAGCAGACAGTTGATGTCTTCTGTCACTCGTGAGCTGCTCTGGCCCACACTTCTCCAAGTTCAAAAGGCCTCCTAGATATATGAGAGCCTAAAGGATGACCTTGGAGTTTGGCATCCATCTCTTTTGGTAGCAATAGATGTGTCATTAATGATTATTTGGGGATCATGGGTGTAGATTGTGTCTGCCCTGAGCAAGCAAGGACATATGTTAAGCCTGTAAGCCTTAGAGGAGGCTTTCTGGAATCACCCTGGAAGCATCAGATCTTGGAAAAACTTCCATAACCAAGGAGCACATGCCATCTCCATGGGTCCCCCAGATCCTGACTTCTAACTGAAATAGAGGGTGCTTTGGGGGATCCAAAGCGGCCCTGGGACACAGCCTGCTAGTCCTGGGAAGAGAAATACCTTTCCTGAGGTCTCCCCTTTCACTATTCTGCTAAGCCTCGAGCTTTCAGGACCATCAAGCGATGTCTGGCGGCTCAGCGTGTCCTGGGGCTCCTGAGCTTCTAAATCCATGGCTGTCCCTTGGGCACAGCTTCCACATGATGGGCAGAGCTCCCGCTGTCTGTCTTGGCGAACAGCAACTTTTCTCTCCGTTTGCTGACCAGTTCCTTGTTCCCCAGCCCTCTTTGAGAAGCTCAAATGTTTTACAGGCCTAACATAACTAACCTTTCCAGTTTCTTCCTTTTTTTCTATGCCTTTGTAGTGCAGAATTGCCTTAATCTTTGGTTTCCATTCCTTCCTATCTGTTGACATTTTCGTCTCTTTACTTTCCTCTCTTCCATATTATTCTTTCTACCTGGATGCCATGACAGGAAGCCTGCCTAGAGGAAGGCCAAAAGTAACATATGAGGACCAGATTGGAAGACTAAGAGACAAGAAAATGATTGAGAAGCTTTACGGAGTTTAAAAGATCTTCTGGGGATAGGTGTGATCTAGTTTGGGATTAAAAATACCGAGGAAGAACATTTGCACTTCAGTGTTACTTTTGAAATTATAAGGATTTGAGGCGTGTGTGTGAGTATATTTGGTACTACAGTATTTATCTTTCCTAAATGCTGAGAGCAGCCAAAAAATTGTGAATAAGCAACATCAATCCAGCCACTTATTTTGACCACTCAGTGTCAACAGCAGAATCAAGAATAAAATACAAAGTCTATGAGTACATTTTCTTTAAGGGCCGAATAACAAGAGGAAGAATATGCAAAGGTGTCTCTCACATTTAGTCTTTATGAAATCTGTTGCTGAAGCTGTTTTCTTAAAACTACCCTAACCTTTTCCTATGTATATATTTTCAATTCCCTGTGGCACTTCACTATGTCTTATAAGGTAAGCACATTACTGTATCTTCCTTTCATAAACCATGAACTTCCTCTCCATTTCTACAGATGAGAAAACTGAACTGCCTTTATTTGTCATCCATTTCTAAACTCTCACTAAAGCATGAGCTCCTGTACATTATCACAACACAAAACTTGTAAATTACTTCTTCCCTTTTGGCTGAAAAAATAAATGAAAGGAGTTTTAGAGAAAATAAGGTTAGAGTTTCTAGACAAGTGGCATGACCATTTAATGTAATAAAACTAGAAGGCAGGAAAGGTCATGCCACTATGAACATCACTGTATACACAACACATTTACCATTTTTATCAAGCTTTTCCATAAATTTGGCTTAGTTGGGGGCAAATTCTTGCCCTTTTCTAGGTAAAAAGGAACGACCAAGTTAAAACCATAAAAAATTCCATACTTTCAGCTTTCGTTTTTAGGATTATTGGAGTTTGAAATAATGAGTTTGAAAATCAAGGATGTAAATTCTTAGAAAAGCAAACTAAAAATAATGAAAACAAAGAAGAGTTCATCAAACATTACAGCAAGTCAAATCTCCAGTATTGCTATTTCACCCACCTAGAAATTTAAGATTTTACATAATTATAGATCTAGTATAAGTAAAATTATTCACCCAAGGAACAACTGTATAACATTAAGGAGTGTATAATAGGACAGTTGATTATCTGCCTAAACTAAGTGTGAATGTTCAAAGTATGATCACATCTCTTACTAAATTCATTACATTTTAAGATTTCTATAGCTATGAAACTTTTCTAGAAGAGAAATTTATACAGTAAAATATTTCATAAAAACAAATAAAACACAATTCTGACCTTTGGAATTACAGAGGGAAAAAACTTGAAAATATTGACATAAACTGAGAAACATACTTGGGCATTGAATAACGGTGTGCATTCTTGCTTAAGAACTTCACTTCACAATGAATGAAATACACTCTGCCCTTTTCCTCAATTAACCATTCATTCACAAATACAGTGGGCCTTGGCTCTGGAATTAGAACTTGCATTCTTTAAAAAGCCTGCTTGACAGGTAGGTAAAGTTTTCAACAAATTAAAGATACAAATCAAAATGTGAAATCAGCTCCAAGGAAAGAAGGCTATTGCCTGGGGAGAAACATGTTCTCTCATCACATTCTATAAACCCTTGGGATTCCTCAGAAACAAAGATTCGCAAATTTCATATCCCTCTGAACCCACGGTTAACAAATCCCATAAAAAAGTTAACTGGTTACCATGAGGGAGAGAAAGAGAGGAAGGAACAGTTTATAAGGAAGGAACAGTTGCTAGTGAAGATCAGACCAAGTAAGAAACCAAAATCTCTGTTTGTAGGGTCAAACAACTCATGAGCCTTTAAATATTTAAAAAACAAAACAAGTTGCACAATCAATGTTATGCTTTAAATAATCCACTTAAATAATCTGAGTTGTTTCAGATTTCATTCTCGAAGTAAAATGAAATCCAGAAATGTAAGTTTTCATCAAACAGCTTGATATGTTTGTAACGTATGTATACACTAGCAAACAATACAGACATCTGACTTTCAATATTTTAATGTTACATGCACCTAAGTCATTAAATTAGAGGAAGTGCTACAGGCCTGTTTTAACAGAACATGAAACAAAATATCTACTGCAAGCAGTTGGGATTGCTACATAGAAATTAACAAATAAAAGCTTAAGTCTCTTCAAATCACACTACGTCATCATTTTAAATACTATACATGTTTTCCTTGGAGTGTTTAGTAGAGGGGACACTAAGCCCCTCTCGGGACTGTGGGTATCCTGGTGTAACAAAGACAGAGCAGCCTGAGTGAGAACCCGCCTTGGCTATTTTAAGCCATGCTCTTTATCACAATAATGAAACACCGTCAGAAGCAGTGGTCAGGACAATGCATTACCCGGTCAAAGCATAAAGCATGGCTACCACCAGTCCCCAAAGCCTCAAGACTTCGGCCATCTCACAGACTTGGCACTGGTCCTACTTTGTTACTAAGACTGCCACCTTCTAAGCACTGTCCTTACAGTATTGCAATACTCCCCTGGTGAAGATGTGGTGCCAGCATGCTTTCAAGTTGAGGCAATAATTTTTAACTTATGGAGTTGACATCATTGCTCAGTTTAGGTTGATGGGCTGAGCCACAGGGCCTCCCTTCTAGATGACTGAACAACATGCCTATTGCTGACCATATATGTATTTTATTCACTGAGCTCAGTCAGCTAGCAGAATACAGACTGCCTGAGTCAGGAGCAGAGGTGCCTCCTTTCTCCATAATCCCTGCAGTCCTTTTCCATGGCTCCTCAACATTCATTCTCACCCAGGACCAGTGCAGCTCTCAGAGGTGTGATTTTAAGGACACTAAGGTCTTTTCATCTTCCTTCTTTACCTTGTGCTCATTACCTCTACCTTTTTGCCAAGGACTGATATGGAACAATTTCCTACAATGAAAGAGGGTTCCATATCTTTCAGTGAGTTAGTGTCAAATTTAATTTACACTATAATGTAAATTACCTGCATAGTATCTTTTCAGTGCCTGAAAAAGAGAAATAGCATATGTTAGTAGATAGAATTTGTGCAGAAATTGTAACAGGCACTTCAAAGTACTTCATTTACTATACCATCACCATTAAACTGTAGGTCTCCCCATTTTACAGCTGAGAATGATGAGGTTTAGGGGAGGTCACTACAGGACAGAGCCAGGCCTTGCCCATATCCATCTAATACCAAAGTCCAATTTAAGCATTAAGTCAAACAACCTGAGTGCATTCAGCAGTTCTGCTAGGCTTTTGGTCTTGGTATCATCAAAGACTGACCCAACAAGCATAATACCGTTATGCTGAGCCTTTATTTCACCAAACCTTTTTTTATTGTTTCCCTAACCACCACTACCTCCCTCCTCATCCTCTGTCAAATCTGCAAGAAACAACTATAAGTCCCATTTAAAACTTCTTTACCCTGGACTTTATTCCAGAAGATTGATTTCTTCCCTTTAATTCAGGGTTATTAACCTAGAATCTAAGAAAACACTTCTGGGGGAGGGACATTGGGATAGACAAATGCTTTGAAATTGTGAATTTTCATGTGCATAGACAGAAGTTCATTTTTCGGGAAAAGAAGGCCTCATGGTTTTCATCAGTTTCTCAAGGGATCTATAACCACAAAGTATTAACACCATGGCTTGATTCAATTTCTAAGGCATAGAGGTGAGAGAGAATGAACTTGCCTAGAAAGCAAATTTTTTAGTGAAATCAAAATAATGCAAGCACAATTTACTTTGACCTTCACAAATATGCCTGGAGTTTTCTATATGATCTGTTGTAAAAGCTTTGCCTACTACCAGCACTGAGCTCTGCACATCTTATATGTGACCAGCAGCACAGCTGTGCAAGGTGTGATGATCACAGAGCACAATAGTAGGCATTCTTGATGTCTTCCATTGCTAGCTGGTTCTTCGGGGAAAGGGTCATTGGTTTCAGGCTTGACTGCTAGAGCTAAGTGCTCCTAAGTTTCTGGTGGGCTCACTAAGAAGCTGGGGACAGTGAGAAGGCTGATGGCAATAATGGTAGAGGATGTCTTGTAACTACAATCTCAGGTTCCTTAAGATTATTCAATAGCTTCACATTTTATGGTGTGGTTCACTTGGTCATACAAGACAGAATTATATACTAAAGTCTAATTAGACCAGACTATTTTGGTCATCATTAAAGTGTTAGGAAAACTGAACCTAAGTGAGACTTAATGCAGTTTAAGGAAGGTATTTGGTGGTGAGTGGATAAATATTTAAGAGGACTAGTGTACTTTTCTAAAGAAAACACACTCAAATACAAGGAAAAGAAAGACTGATGGCTAATGAAGAACACCCTAGTTCTAATATTTGGGTATTAATAGTTTAAAAAGTAACTACCCAATGCCTACAATTTCTCATTGATCGTCAACACAATTAAATTTTTAAGGAAAATAATGTCCTGAAAAATAATGATTGTTGATCTGGGGATGGTAGAGAGATGGAGAGAGGAATGAATGAGACATGGCACCATAGTTCTTTCTACTGGAAGGAGAAGGACAGGTGCTAGGTGGTTCAGTACATGTAACTGAAGTCTCCAGGTGTTGTACTGAAAATATCAAAGAACCCAGTGAACGCCTGCTGGGGATGACCATGAGGAGCAGCTGGGCTGGACCCAGGTGGATGATCCCAAGCAGAAGAATGGGAGTCAAATTAGGAGGCATCAGTAGGTGCCATTAAAAATGTTAGAAAAGGAAAGACAAATAGGAGACCAGGAGACCGTGCGTGGGGTGTCTTTTGTGACCTCCCGAAGGGCAGGCAACACAGAGAAAGAGGTTGACTCAGAGGTGGGTCTTGATCACAGCTGGAAAGAATCTCCAGGAATAAGTTAAATGAAGACATTCAGCATGTGGGATAGACTACAAGTTTCTTTTACACCCTGGCTAAGGCAGCAAGACGACATGAGACTGTAAGATTAACCTTTAGTTATATGTGGGTTGCATTCCCAAATTCTCTGGACATTACCAAATTCTCTACCAAAAGTCATACAAACTCTTGGTAAAATACATTTTACAGTGTGTACAAAATTATAAAGAATTATATAAAGTCTGGATACAAACTATAATAAAAAGTCTATGTGACTTTTTCCTAATACCATTACTTTTCCCAGAGGCAACCAGTGTTAATAGTGCACCAAACACACGCATACCCACATGCACAGGTTTTTCATATATGTGTAATATATATACATGTATTTTTAAACAGTGTAGCACAGTGTTCTCACCATTTTAATTCATATAGATCTGCCTTATCTTATTAATGGTTGTACATTATTTTGAAGTATCAAATACTGTACTTTATTTGACCATGTCCCCTCCCCCACCATTTTCAGCTGAAATCTCTCTGACGCCCTTTCATTTATTTATTCATTCATTTATGAGATTCCGAACTTCCACAATCAGTATGGCCCCAAGTCAAACACAAACAAGTGATTAGTACAAAGATGTGAGATAATACTTTACATGCTCAAGGCTTAAAAAAAGTGGAGGAGATAAGACCTAGTTGTATTAATCTAGCTGTAAAATATTAGAGGATTTAAAGCCACCTTAAATCCTTTCTATCCTAAAGCAGAGTGTTAGTAAGAAGGGGGTAAATAAACATATAAATAACCAGTTTGCATCATTGGATAAACGCTGCACGGGAAGCAAAAACAAAGAGCCGCAGGAGTTTGGAAGAGTGAGGGCTGGTTTCCAGCAGGGCTTCCCTGCTCCCATCTTCCTGCAGCGTGCTTTGATCATGCCACTGTTCTTCTCAGAAACCTCCTGTGACCCTCCGTGGCCTGGCCTCTTTTCCCATCTGCTCCGGAAATTGCTTCATCCTTGTCCCATTAGAATGGAGGTCATTGTGTTGGAGGTCATAGGGTTGAAAGTACTCTGGAGTTGTTGTTACAAGATCTGGGTGTGAAAACTGCACTTCCCCAGATTTGGCTTCTTCATTTGTCCACTGCTGATATTGCCCATCACAGCAGTTGAGATGGTATAAGAATTAAAGCCATTGGTATAAGAATTAAATGAGATAATATGGGTGAAAGTTTTTTGTTAACTGTCAAGTGTTTTGTGAGTACAAGATATGTATATACATGGGTGACTTATAAAGCAGTCATGTGTTTATGGATATGGCTAGTGTTTCCCTGTATGATATGCCATAAGGTAACTTCGGTATTTGTTTTTGACTCAGGATTGATAGGATTTTGAAACGAGAATGGGGGAATGGCATGAGAACATGCAAAGAGGTTGGAAGGCCCACAGGGTGCCTGGGGAAGAGTAAATCTTCTGACTGGTTCAAGTATGAGGTCTACTCAGAGAGTGAGCAGGAGCTCACGCTGGAAAGAGCTGGAATCAGCTCTTGAGGTTTCCAGGGGCTGGGCCAGGAGGGTGGCCCTCAGCTCAGCAGGCACTGGGGGCCATGGGAGGCTTCTGAGCAGAGGAGTGGGGTGATAGAGATGGTTAAATTCCCAGTGTTCTGAGGGATGGATTGACAGGAAGGTGGTTAGAGGTGGAGAGGATTCCTGAAAGACTAAGGCTAGGCCAGCTGGCAAAAGACTAATTGCTGAGGCAGCAATCTAGTAAAAGAAACAGAGGGATAAAGGTGAATTAGTGAGATTATTGTGAAATCATTGAGGAGAGAGTCTTCCTGGTTGCTGATTGAACTTTGGGGTGGTGGGAGAAAAATGCACAAAGGAAATTTTCAGTTTAATGATGATCTAGGGTGGAGGGAACAAGCCCATTGAGCACCAGAGAGAAAGGGGCTGAGGGGAAGTGCACTTATTTGCCTGGGATATGGTGGGAATGGAAGAGAAAACAGCAAATGTAGCCAGCAGTGATAATTGAACTCAGCAGGGAGGCAGTAGCCTAGGGGTTGGGTAGTCCCCAGTTTTTACAAACCTCTATGATTCAGAAGCTAGTTTGAAGCATGGCTTTGCATTTTTAGTGAACACAAAGTATACCCAGAAATTAATAATGAAAACTATACTTGGGGAGAATCTTAAATCCTAAAGGAACACACAGTTTTCAAGAACCTGCTTATTAGAAACAATTAACTTGCTGATTATAATTTATTCTCAATTGTCTCTTCTACTCATGAAAGTGTTTTCTTCAAAGGGTTTGCCTTAGAAACTGTATTAGCCATGTTTCAATGACCATATATCCTTAAAAGGAATCCAGATGCATTTCTTTACAGTAAATAGTCTTCAATTTAGACATTTTACCCATTCAAACTCACTTTGATTTCTAATATGTTTGAATAAATGAAGCTATGCTGCAAAGCTAATCTGTTTCCTGAAGATTTGAGAATAACTTGGAAATCAATTGTAAAGCACTCTTCTCTGGGAAAAACCCAATACTTTGCAGCCAGATGTCTCCCAAATCACTGTAACTGAGAAAAGTCCTTCATTTGCGTTATTCACCGAAGGAAAGAAATTTCTCCCCATTGTCAAAACTAATAGAAATTTCTCTATCTTATATGGGTTTGCTCCATTTCATCTTATGAGCTACTACTATCCGTACTTAGAGTAGCAATAAAATATAGTTTGCCATAAAAATAAGAGTCATTTAAGTATAAATGAGAACTTGTAATGGAAATAGATTCTCACATTGGGACAATAACTAGCACAGGGAAAAATCAATGGTATAAACCCCAGGTTTTAAAAATATACAACTTTATATTGTCTCATTTATTACAAATATCTAGGCCATTCAAGGTAAGTATTATAAAGGGCTGACCATAAATTTTTGTGACTTTTGTCACTGAAATTATATAATGACCTTGCTTGAAAAGTTACCAGTGTAATTAGAAATAATAGTTTAAGATCCTAATACATTATACAGTTAGGAGTGGTTATTGGATTCAAAAGCAGCAAACATGACTGTTGAGGGTAGTAAAAGCAAACACTTTGGAAACAATCCTTCAATATATGTGATGAAATGGATAGTCTTTTTGACCAGTTCATTTTAGCAGCCAAGGAGACTAATAATCTAATGTCTTCTTTTTTTTTTTTTAAGGAAAAAAGTGTTTTCTGTAGAAGTCTAGTGAAGTCCGCGGAGGCATAGAAACATGGGAATGAATGTGTGGTGAATAAGTGAGAACCATAGAGGTCTCTGTCTCTACTGCATTTGGTCTAAAGTAAGTCTGATGGGATTTCAGATTGTGGCCCAAGATAGCTGAGTATCGTGCAAAATTCCTGAATAAAAACTCCCCAGTCAAAACCTCAAATTCAGGCCAAGTTTGCCAAGAGGTTTGCTGAGTGAACCCGCCTCAAGTCCTAAACTAGGTAGGGGAGAATTTCAGATGAACCTGAGTTGAATTACGGCTTTAGATGGAAAACAAGCGAAACTCAGTCTCAGCCGGGCTTCAGTGTGAGCGTAACTGAGGGCAGGAATCTACAGGAGCCGGTCATGTGTGTCCCCTCCCAACTTCTTGTGAACCTCACAGAGACAGAAACAGAAAACCAAAAGCTCCAACCACTCAAGTTTTTGTAATATATGCATATTTGCCTTATAGAAAAATATAAACTAGCAGCCACGTTACTTCAATGGAACGGAGGCTTCAGGATTCCTGAAACAAAGGATGCAGGCGTTCATGTGCAGAACATGCATCATATGAATATCTGGCATAGTACCTCATCCTGTCCTAAAAGAATGAATACTTTATGCTGTAGCTTCGAACTAAGTGTACTGGGTAGATATTCTTCATAATCCTCTGGCTGGCAGGATACGTAGTCTCCCATTTCATGGATAGAAAAATCAAGAGAGCTAAAATTCTGGTTGCCAATTTTAAGGTCAGGATTAATGACCCATACGAGCACAGAAAATGAAGAAGAGCTAATACCCTCTCCTTGGCCCTTACCATACCTGTCCCGGCTCTGCTGTCTCTTTCAGAGATGAAGCTAATATGATTTCATAACCCCTAACACTGTTGGGAGTCCCCCAGAGAGGAAGAGACTGAATTTGGGGAGGTAGCTGGGGACCTGGCTGTTGGAAATTGAATTGCCTGTGGTGGGGCTGGGGCGGAATATTGGCAAAAGAGGTCTGTCGGGAGGCAGGGAGAGAAGGGAGCAGTGCCTGGGGGCAGGGCAAACTTGTTAAACTGAAGTTCAAAAACTTCATTCACAGTACCCTGGACTTGGGTTCAGATTAGCTCACTGAGCGTCAGCCACTGTGTGTGCATGTGCTTGGGCACATGTATGCAGGCATGTGTGTGCAGGATAGTTGAGGAGAGGAAAGCAGTCACATGGCTGTAACAGACATAGGGAGAGAATAAACTACACCAGTGACAATGATTGCCCTAAGGACAAATTCAGGAGTCTCTTGAGACCTTGCTGTGGATGGGCAGAGGGTTGGAGGCAGCTGGGGTTCCAGCGAAGATACACAGGCTAGCGCTTCCCATCACCCAGAGACCTGTAGCTTGCTGCCATTATGACTCAGATCCTTGCTTTTTATCTCCCAGGCCAAGTGGCCTGGCCAACACCAGTAGCAAGGTTATAATATATACCCTACTCCCCTACCTACCCATGAAATGTGTCCTTCATTAAAACAAGGTTTGTGAGCATTTGAAATGAGTAGGGCCAGAGATGAATTTGTATCACTGAAGAATTACTGAAGAATAAGACTGCAGGGGAAAAAGCTTAAATGTGAGGGAAGTTTAAAGTATTCCAGAAATACAAATAGCTGGTAATTTCATTAAAATTTTTCCTACTTGGAATTGTCCAAAAAGTCTTTTTTACAGTGATTGATTAGAAAAGTGGAAAACTACCACCAACAATAAGATATTCATACCATCTAATGAAATGATTCCTCTATTATGAAAAGATAATATCAAGTATGAAAATACTGTTTGCCATTTAAAGCAGATTGGTTCTTAGAACCAAAGGACAGGATGAAGAGGGCATTTTCTTGTCTATCTAGATGAAAACAGCTTCAGAGGTTTGGACTTGAAATATTATTAAATCCAAAACTGTAAATATTTTGGCTGCATTTTACAATTTTCAATTCTAATTATATATGCTAAGTCTCAACACAAAATGAAGTAAATAACCAGCGACTGCCATTAACATCCCTTTTGACATCTGGTTGGGCTACTTTTGTGCACTTCCCATATTTTTTAGCGAAAACTTCATGAATGCACACAAAATAATTCTCTCTCTAGAGTGTTTAAAGATACATTCTGTATATAAGGAGTTTAACATTTTTGTTGTTCTTGTTCCTCACATGGAGCATGTCAACATTTTTGCTTCCTGGCTTCAGTCTAGATTCTCAGTCTTGAACATGGAAACTTTTACATGACAAAATTAAACACACAACAGTTAACCAAAATTCACTGTGATCTATGGAGCAGACAAGAGTGGAGCAGGTTTAACATAAAGCAGTTTATTCCTAAAAGAGAAGGGTCTTTTTTGAATAAACAGACTTAAGCCAATTCCAAATATAATGTTTGATGGAAAGTCATGAAAATGTCCATTGTTCAAACATTTTTATCTCTTTGGGATAACTTTTCACTCTCCAGCCTCATCTTCCTCTTCTTATGCCTCTCCCTTCCTCTGTCCTACACAAATCTGTACAGTTTGAGGAGTGGTTTTCTTTGTTAACTGCAAAATATTTTGCCGTACTGCCATTTATTGACTTTTGGTTTTCATTCCACACTGCTGTACGAATAATCGGCTGAACAACACTTCCAATGTAGCCTCAATGAAATCAACATACAAACTGGCCTAACTTCAACTTAAAGGTAGAGGCAGTTTCCCATATGTCTGTTTTCAGGTAAGTGGCTCAGAATCCCCCTAAGGTGGGCAGAAGACTCCGAATACTGTCAGATGTGTTCATACTTTAGGGTGGGGAGAAAAAGGATTCCGATTCTTCTTAAGGTGGACCTATTTCTATAAGAATCAATCATTATACATTGGAAATGTTTGAAATAAAATGAAAACTGGCTGCTTATTTAAACCTAGGCTCTCCTTACAGGACAGTGCCTGAAGACCATAAACGGTTCAGCAGTTCCCTTAAAGACATAGGGGTCAGCCTACAAACACTGAGTCCTTTGCAGGACATTGTGAGATCACATTGTGAGGGCCACCGAAACTCAGACTTAGAGTAACTAATGATTGGAAGACTTAATTCCCCAACCCTGACCCCTAACCCAATACCCCTACCGGTACTGTCCCCTGTATGCTATGGACATGTACAAAGTTCCTGTCATCAATTCTAGGATACGCTCCTCCACTCCCTACTTGACTTACTTATGTTTTAACATTTTTGGAATCTTACAGTCAATGGCATCGTATAGTTGTTGGCCAGGTGGAAGTCCTAACATAATTGTTACTGTTTTTGCTCTCATAACCTTGAATTTTTGTTGACATTCTGGAAGCATGTCTGGATAATTGCAACTCGTCGATATTTTAGTCAACAAGCTGTTAAAAGATAACTTGAGGAAGAAATATGGATTCTGGCTGTTGTCTGAAAGCCTTCCTTTATCCTGTTAGATCAAGCCATTACCAGCATTGCAGAAATGAGTGTCTGTGATTTGAAATAAAAATCCCAGAGATAAGGTGTGGAGCACTCTTTTGCTGCAAAAACAACATTTTTGAGAGCACAGAGAACAATACTGTGTGTGGAAAAAAGTTCTGAATCAAAAAATGAGTAAGAAGAATTAACTGAATGAAGCAGCTTTAGGAATACTTTAATCTAGTTATTTTGTTTATATTTTCCTCTTTCTGTGTGCAAGAGAGCAATATATGATAAAGAAAAATCTGTGTCTAAATAAGCTTAAATGAACTCTTTTGGTAAGAACAAAAATAAAAAAATTCTAAGTTTAAAAACATAAGTTTTGTGTCATTTTAATTGGCAGTACTTTTCTTTCTTAATTATACCTGAAATGTTGGTTAGTCTTATAATCACTGTTACCTTGGATTTGATGAAACGCAAACACAGTTCTATTCTTTGTGGAGGGAAAGGAGAAAGGAGGGAGTGGATGAGGGGGCAGAGCACAGGGATAAAGAGAGGACAAAGGGGGAGATTTCTCTGTGACTTTCTTGCGAGATCTTTTCTATTGCTTCCCGCTACTTAAAAGTCCACAGCTGAAACTCGCCAATGCTAATATCTAAAGATAGCAGAATAGCACATTAGCTGGTAATAATAATTGAAGCAAGTGGGCCAAATATCTTCAAAGTAAGAAAATATAACTCAGAGGCAAACAAGTGTTACTTATTTTATGACCTTTCAGTTGACCATCAACACTCGGTGAGACTGCAATGTGTTTCTTGGCAATTGGCGACTATCAGCTGATGGACCTTTGATCCCGTGAGGTTGGTGGTTTGTTTTCACTTCCATTTTTACAAAAACTGAAGCCAACCAGTGCCTCCTTTAAGGACTGAGTCGAGCCGTTGACTGTCAAGAAATAAAACTGTAGTCCTCTGCTTCCGCCACTAGACAGTGTACTCTCTCTATGTTCAAGGCACAGACAATACTGTACTTCCTTAACTCTGGGAAAAGAGGTAGCTTTACAGTAACTGTAAACACTAAATGTAAATGGGCTAGCTAACCTGTACCATGGATCCAATCGGGGAGGTACTCAGCGTGTAAGGTGTGGTCTCCCCTGGATTTGCTCCAAGAGTAAGAGAGAGAATACTACTCCCAGGAGAAGCATTGCATTCTTATGGCTCAGTATTTTTTTTCTTGGGAAATGAATGATTTAAAATACAGATGAATTTGCTGACTCTTTCCACTGTAGGCACTAGCTCCCTCACTCACAGCCTGGAGTCCAAAAGCAGAACTCACTCTTGCTTTCTGGAAGGTTGGAAAATAGAAAACGATACGGAGCTATTTACAGATATTTTTTAAGCAAACAAATGACATGATGCATGTTTACAAAGAGAAGGGGTGAGGTAGGATGGAAAGCGTATGGCTTTGATAGCAGATCTGGGTTAGCACCAAAATTACGTGACCTTGGGTAGGTCACCAAGCCCCTCTGAGCCCCAGCGCCCTGATCTGGTCCATGGGAAGATTACAGGAGATAAATTCATCGCTCCCTTGTAGTAGGAGCTCAGTACCTATTCACTTCTGTGGAAGAGAGTGACTGTTGGTATCGTTAATTTTATAAATTACCTCTCCTTAGAATGAGCAACATTATAAGTATTGTGGCAATGAACAGTTTTGTGCAGAAATTGTTGTCCAATTCTCCAGTTTTTTCATAAAATATCCTATCAGTGAAATCATGAGATCAAGAGTATCAACATTTTAAGAGAGATTTTAATACATAAAAGGCTTTCCTGAAAAGTTATATCTTTCACTGAGTTAGAGATTGCCTTTCTCACTTAAACTTCATGGGCATTACATTTAATTTGGCATGTTTAAGAGCTGCCATGTTATACCTTATTTTTGCTTTAATTAGCCCCTTTCCATTACTTGTGAAATTGAACTTTGTTATTTATTAATCATTTGCAGTAATCATACTTTTTCATGAAAGACTGATTTGTGACAATTCATTTCTCACACAGTAAGTTTTTATACCTAATAGTGCCTGATTCTGAACCAGCTATGTCTATGTCGTCCATTGATATGTCTTTCCAATCTTGTACCTTGTTTTAATTATCATAGCTTTACTCTAGGTTTGAATATATTTTACAAAGCCTAAGGTCACTGAGCTAAAAAATAACAAGGCATTGTAAGATGCTGGAGAAAAGAAGCAAGAGAAATAAGAATTAGTGAGACTTAGACAGAAAGAAAACATTGGGAAGCCTCCATAAACTTCTAAACGGCTTGCATAAGCTTAGAAATAAGATTTGGAAAGCACCGTAAATCCATTATGGGTCATGAACGAGACGGAAAGAACTATAGGGAGCAGTTTTTCCTCTCTGCCCTAAGCAGCCTCAATGACCTGCCAGCCGATGCCGGGTGATGAGTGGATCCCATATGCATCCAGCTGTCCAAGGGGTTCTTCTTCACCAGCAAATCTGATCACATCACTTTTTTGTTTGGGACTTTTCAATCACCTACCGTTATGTGAAGAGTAAAATCTAAACTCGACTTAGAAGGCGCTGAATGACCTGGTCCCTGCTGCTTTATCCAGCCCCGCCTCCTTCTCAACCCTCCCCCTTTCTGTGATGTCAGGAGACGATCTGGATTTTGCTGGGTAACCATGGCTCCCCTCTCCTGATGTTTTCATCTGACAAATCCCATGGTCCTTTAAGTTACGGTTCAAACCATATCTCCTAGTCAAGTCTTTCCAGTCTCTCCCAAATACTTTCTTACGTGCTTTCTACGTCCTTCCATTGTGACTATCACATTTGACCCTTGAACGATGTGGGGATAAGGGGTACCTATGCAATCCAAAGTCCAAAATCCACATATAACTTTTGACTCCCCCAAAGCTTAACTACTAATAGCCTACTGTTGATCGGAAGCTTTACTAATAACCTAACAGTCGAACGACACATATTTTATATGCTATATGTATTATATACTATATTCTCACAATAAAATAAGCTAGAGAAAATGTTTTTTTTAATTGCTGCAGATCTCCAAAAATTTTTCTAATATATTTATTGACAAAAACATCCACATATAAGTGGACCTGTGCAGTTCAAACCCCTGTTGTTCAAGGGTCAACGGTACTTTATTTCAAGTGTACCTGCTCCTTGGGGCAACAACCATGTTGTTTCAGTTTTGAAAATCTGGTATCTAGCACGGTTCCTGGCACAGAGTGAGTCATAAAATGTTCTCAAATAAATAATGAGACAAGAACTGGATCTTGGATGCAAGGTAGCCGATATGGACACTTTTTTCCCTGCTGAGGAATACTCCAGAGTTAGAAAGCAAATGCAACTCTGCAAAACATTTTCAGCATAATATTTTGAGTTTTTGAGTTTGTTGTTTTGCTATTGCCAGAAGGGCATACTTGAAGATTTTTCTCCATCCATCTTACTGTGGGAGGTGGAATGATCATATAACTCTTTTTGTAGAGCAGACACATGTGGCTGGGATGAACGTGCCTAATCCAGAGCAGACTAGAGATATCTCTGAGAAAGCACCGCGATCATCCCAAGAAGGGAACTCTCACAAATGCACGCACTCACTCATCATAAGCGTAAGTAGGACAAAACCTATCAGCACCTTCTAACCGCAAAACTAAATTATCAGCTTCCAGCTGCCAATCTGGAGGCTTTACACACACCTCAATTTGGGTGCTAAATAATAAGGCACGTCTCAAGTCAACAGCTGAACACAAACCTTCACGGTCCTCCAAGCCCAGCGCTTCTGGGGACAGTCCCTGGGAAGTGGGCTAGACAGGAAGCAGAGCTACCCTCTCACTTCCACAAGCTGTAATAGCCTTCCAGATCATGTCTGTGGTCAATGACTGGCCAGAACTGGCCAGAATCCAGCAGGCTTGTTTAGACTACTTGATGAGTTGACACAAGCAACGACTCTTTCCAGTGCTATTAGTGTCTGAACATTAACAAGCAACAGTGTTCAGCGAGACTATTAAAGAGAAAAGGCATTTTAATCTTTGTTTTGGAAGTGAGCCCTCCAAACAAACCCACAGAGAGGGAACCCTGGTGAACCAGCGGCTGGATGACAGTGGCGGTCAGCAGGGGATGGGCCGAGTCATTACATCCCCTGGGGCCCAGAATAACTGGACAGGGAAAAATGGAGGGGGCACCCCCAGCCCACCACCCTTAGAGAAAGAAAATGCTAAATACACCATGTGAGGAATTTTCAGCACTCTGTCAGCAATAGTATGCATTTAAATTCCAAGCAAAGGGTTCACAAAGGAGTCCCTTACCTTTGCTAACTGCAAAATAAACAAACCTCCAGGAGAGAGGGTTTCTCACCTTACAAAGGAATCGTTGCAATTTAGAGACGGCTAGGATGGTATTTAGAATTATGGTTCTGGGAACTGGTGTGGTTTCCAGGTGTGTCAACCTGTCAATGACAATTTCAATGAAAAGTGTAGAGATGGTAGCAAGAATGTGGCATGTGAGGCTAAATCTGTCTCCAAGAGTGGGCATTCCAAGCTGAAACAAAGGCAAATGGTTTGCAGGCAAAGGAGAAATGTGTGCTCGTCTTTGTTCCTTCTTTCTTGTTCTTTTGTCTACAAACATAAAAACAGAGAAATCATAAAACTTTCGAGTTTGCAGGAAACTTAATGGTCTTCTGCTCTAAGATCAGTCTGTTTTGCATATTATTAAGATGGAGGAAGGCCCTGATCATGGTTTTCGTTAAATACTTTTTGTTTTGTTTTTTTTTGCCCTGGAGATTTATAAGACTAGAATGAGAAGGGTTGAATCTTGTGGCATCCATGAGCATGAATCGAGAAAGGTTGTTAGGATGTGTGACACTTACACTGGGTTTATATAGTATTCATCAGTGTTTATTTTTAATCAGTCATATGCACTTTGCAAACAGCAAGAAATTATTGACTGTTCCACGAAATCTGTTTTCTTCCAACCATTCCGTTAACTGAGTCCATCATCAACTTTATTTATATAGTAGGGGCTGAAATGCAAAACAGAGTGTTTTAACTGCAGACAGTCACCCATATTTAATAAGTGTCTTAAAATGGGAATGAGTGTGATATAAATGAAACCATCATGTAATATTTAAGTTGAAGAGGAGAGAAATCAGCCCTGCCATTCTCCCCTCCATCACTGAGGAGAATATAAACTGGATTGTGAGAGCCCATTCCAACAGTAATTTTATTGAAATTATTGACCTTAGAGGACAGAAAGGGGAAGAAATGGTTGCATCCTCATTTACCTTAGCGATTACTGCCATTGACTGCAAGCCTTTGCAGACATTTCTATGTTGACATTAAGAGTGATAGGAGAGATACCTGGTGCCTCTTTTCCTGTTTTCAACATGAGGAAGTATATATGCTGGTGGCGATCTAAGGTTATCATGGGAAGTAACCACAAATGCCTGTTGCTTCATTTATCTATTTCCTTCATGCATCCATATTTCAAAAGTTGATGGCCTCAATTATTAATGTAATCACCTCTATCTAAGTGTGAAAGTAGAACTTTAAACTGCCAGCCTCCTATTCAAGTCACAGGTTTATCATTGTGGTAATAATGATTCCCCGATAATACCGAGGTCCTGATTCCTAGAAACTGTGAAAATTACCCTGTGAGATAAAAGAGACTTTGCAGATCCAAGTTAAGGTTCTTGAGATGGGAAGTTTATCCTGGATTATCCTGGTGGGCTCTCCTGGTGGGTAATCACAAGTATACTTATAAGAGGGGGCCTTGACTATAGAGGCAGACAGAGGAAAAAGAAAATGTGACCACTAGCATGAGAGTCTATGCTATTGGCTTTGAAAATGGAGGAAGGGGTCTGGGGCCAAGGAAATAAAAAATTTTTGATTTCTAGAAGCTGGAAAAATCAAGGGAACAGACGCTTCCTTAGAGCCCCCAGGGGGCATGTAGAGTTGCTGACACCCTGGGTTCCATCCAGTAAAGCCATTTTGGACTTAGGCCTCCAAAACTATAAGGGAATGAATTTCTGTTGTTCTGTTATTTTAAGTCACCAAGTTTGTGGTAATTTGTTACAGCAGCCACAGGAAACGAAGACGGTCACCTTTCCTTTAACTGACTTTGTAAATCACTCATAAAGCTGACATTTTTTTTTTCTTAGACATATAGCTGATGTACATGGGAAACCTGGCTTGCATAAGAAGTTGTGTCTTAATGCAACACATTAAATTGAGACACTCCGTCCCTTTTAAATTAGTCATATTTAGAAGGACACTTTAGTCCAACTATTTTTGGGCTTCCTTTGGAGTTTGGTAACACAAATCAAATAGTACATATATCTAAAACTAGTATATTTTTGACATAATTTTTATTTAACCCTTAATTTTTATTACCCAATATTTAAAATGTTCCATTACGGGCTCTGCTTTTTTTGAAACAAGTTTATCTTACCAAAAGTAGTTTTGCTTTTTTTTTTCCATCTGAGAAATTAAATGAAGCAATCATGGCAGTCAATTTTGAAATGTTTGTCCTTTAAGTCTTTGGGTGGTCATTGACTGAAAATCTGAAATTGCATAGGACCATTAAGGGTATAGGTGCTTAGGAAGTGAGTGTGGATAGAAGAACTGAAGGAAGTTGAGAGCAATGGTCTATGTACTTCATTACCAAGCCTGTCTGGGAGCACAGACCCTCTCCCTCCCAGCACGCTAGTTAGCTCAGACACCTTTATGAAAAGCCTTTCTCCTCTCTACCACATCACTCACCTCTCAGACTGTGAAACACAGAAGCAGAGAATGTTGGAGATGGAAGAGCACATCCTACTCACTCGCTAATTTTAAGGAAAAGGAATCTGATATTTCAAATGGGCAATATGCTTGTTGTCTGGTCTTGGTAGTTGAAGAGAGACCATTCTAGTGCTTTTCCCACTGATAATGGGTACTTTTCCCCTTCCAAACTTTGACAGAATTTATTTAACTCAGGGAAATACCTCGATCATCAGTATCTTTTAGAACTATGGGCTTAAAAAAAATGAACTTAGAAATAGTCTACTGGAGTCTCCCAGTTTCCAGGTAAGAACAGTCAGCCAGGTGAATCACTCAACTTCATATGGGTAATCAGTGGTAGAAATAAGCATGGATCACAGGTCTTCCATCTTCCTGCATTGAGATAAACTCTCAGGTTAATTTCTTTTATTCATTCCCCTTTCTCCTATCATCTGAGGCGACCTTCAATGCCTAAAGCTGTGCCTCTTAATCTGCAATCTCCTGCTGGGTCCTCCCTGCCTCCTGGTGAGGACCCTGACCCCTCTTTCTGACCCCTGTCCTGTCCAGAGCAAGTCAGGGGAGTAGAGGTTTCATTATTCTAGAAGTATCTTCCCTCCTAAGCAGAAATATGATCTCAAGAACATTGGCTGTCTCTCCACCAGGGACTCAGGGGTAAGATGAAATTTTCCTAGCATTTATGGGAACTGTTCGATGAATTAATTGTTTGGAACTCTTAAAATCAATTTCCCAAGAGCCCTTCACTGTCTATGGGCCCTCTGTGTACAGTGACTTGAAAAGACCATCACAATAATCTCATTCTCTCAGAACTACTTCCTCTGAATTATTTCTCTGTGGAACCCACGCCTCAAGTTTGAATACCACTACAAGTCCTGAAGTATACCATCACTACTTGCCAACCTTTCATCTTATATGATCTCATTAATTCATCTGACGCATATTAATTAATACCAGACAATGTGCTAGATAACAGAGAGATAGTACTAAATGAAGCAGATATGGTCCCTGCTCTCATGCAGCTGATATTCTTGCCTTCTTATATTGAATCAAACTTAAATGCCTCATCATCAATCTAATACATTTCCAATGTTATGAATTCATTTTCCTTTCTATCTAAGGACCTGCCAACTTCTAAATGAACTGGTAAAAGATATCATGTTCTCTACCTATGAAGAATTACAGAATTTATAGAGCTTGGAATCTCATATAGAGAATACTACCCCTTTTCCTTCCTTATCAGATGTGTATTTATTCTCTTAGCCTCTTTACTCCACAACTGCCTTGCTACTAATTCATCCTTACAGTTACTTCCCCAAAGAATCCTTCAGCTGAGGGCACTTCGATGCCCAAGGAATTTTTTAAGGAATCAGAGTATCTGCGTTACAATCCCAGCTCTGCTACTTGTTAGCTGTGTGCCTTTATCCCCATTTCTTAATTTCCTACTGTCTTCATCTGTAAAACAAGATGATATCTCTTCCTGGTGCTTTTTTCAAAGGATCAAATGAAATAACACATTAGGAATATCTCCAAAAAACTCAGGCATCAATGCCTGTGGTGAGAAATAATCCACAGTAGTGCCACGTTGGAACTGGGCCACAACCATGGACTGGGATTCTTTAGAGAGGGCTGATACTTAGCTGGTTCGGCTGTGTGTTTATGGCTGAGGTCCCTTTGATCTGGTGTTTGCACTAGATTGGTTGTAAAATATTCTGAATTTCTCTCTTTTCTTACAGGAAGCTCTTTCCAGGATAAAACTACTTAGTAGTGTCCTAGCCCTGGAGGAGTTGAGATAACACTATTGAATCCAGTGCTCCCTTTTTATAACGGTCCCTTTATTATTCTAAATTAAAGTTAATAAATAATACAACCTACCTACCTATCATACAACATCTCACTGTTATATAAAGGAGAACTAAGGGAAAGTCATTTATGATAAAAATCACGCATGCCTCAGTATGTAAATGCACAGGCATCCAAACACGTAGAGACGTAACGGAGTGGTTATATGTGGGCACTTATTTCTAATGAACAAGGGTGGTCTGAAGAAGGTCACGGCCACTGTGTACAAGGAACGTGGAAAAATGAAGGAGAAGAAGTACGAATAGGCACAAACATAAACCCTAGTATTAGAATAAACAATAGCAGGTCATGTAATGTGCACTTCATAATAAAAACAGAACTGATCTTAATTTCAGTAGGGGAAAATGTCAAGAAGAAATACAGAATCAAAGTGTAAGAAATGAAGTCCAATTTCTAAGAAAAGAGTTGGGTTGTATTCACATGTATAATACTGAAATAATTCCCGATGTTATGACAGAAATTAGGACAATGACAAAATGTCATAAAAAAGTTTCATCTCCTACCTTGCAAGACAGGTATTCAGTCTCTGGTATCTTAAAAGTCTTTGGAGGCTATATTTCTGATAGACAGTGCGGAATAGAAGGTACTTTGGGAAAAAGAACTGCAGTTCAAGAGGTTGTACGGGAGTTGTATGGTACACCCCTGGGGACAGCATCAGAGTAACATCCCAAAACAGCAAACAACCCCCAAATCAGCAAATACTTTCAAAATGTAATCTTCACAACACAGATTTCTTATTATTTTGCCTGAAAAAAATTTTAATATGAAATATTGTAAACCCACCCTTTTTAATGAACCTCAATCTGATCTCTGTATTTTATGACTGCTAATAAAATATTTAATGTTAAATTCGTTAAAAGACATCTCAGATCTCTTTTATTATGATTTTTGGTGACATCTACAGATGCAGACTGAAACGGGTGCTTGGGTGGGCTGCTGGCATGAACAGCATGGCAACTGGGAGCTTGATTCTCAAAATGGCAAGAAGTTCTTGTTAAAGTTTTAAAGGAAACCAAGCACACTCTTCCTTTGATTTGTGGGGTCACTTGCTTCCCTGGAAATTCAGTGTATATCAAAACTGTTCAAAAATACTTTTTGCCCATATATAAAGTAGCATTAGATTTCAGGCTCAGATAATTATAAACAAATTTCTCATTCATGTGACTGTTTGCTGGGATATTTAAAAGCTGTACTAGACTCAGCTTCTTTACTGGGAGACTCTCGCTTGCGCTGCAGGACCTCTGGCATGCTTGCTCCACCAGATGCTGGGAATATCCCCCAGTCAGTGCAGAAACCAAAGACACCCCCGCAAATTTCTAAAATGCCCTTTAGGGAAAGGTACTATGTCTGCTGAGAATCGTGACCCAGATCTACAAACTTGGAAGTAACAGGGTGGCTCTTTCTGTCTTGCCTCTGAACACATACTGTGTCCTTTGTCTCCATGTTGCATTACACCGGCAATCCTATGGGGTACTTCCAATTTTAATGACAAAAGAACTACAGCTTAACTAAAATATGTCTTAAGGTAACAGCTAGAACTCCAGCTCTGTGAGACCCTGTTATTCTATCTGCGTGACGTACAGGTCGTGATCTAGTGGAAGGGATGCTTCACAACTTACATCTCTGGATGTGGGCATTGCTAGAGAGGGATGAGGGCCGTAAACCCTCTTGACTTCCAGCACTTGCCTTATTTTGCTTCATATCAACTAGGACAATGCCTGGCACATAGCTGCTGCCACTCTGCATTTCATTTCTGTGGGGTGAATGTTGAATGAGACACACGTGTGGCAATGCAGGGTATGGGAAAGAGGGATAGAGTCAGAGCTTGGCACCACACTCATCCACTAGGAAGGATGCTCATTCGTGGAAACTGGTGTCTGAGGGGCACAGCATGCTCAGTCATTCAGTGATAATTCTAGAGGTGGTTAGCCCAGGAGTGTGTGTGTGAAGAGGACGGGAGAGAAAGGAGCTGGGAAGCACAGTTCAGGATGAGGTTCTAAAGGCTGGGGCAGCAGACTAACCAGCAGTCTTGGGGAAGCATAGAGCAAGCAGGAGACCTGCTCCACCGGTCCCCACCCCTCAGAGCTAGGCTGAGGCCCGGCAAATGAGATTACTGGTTCTCCCGAGAGGACCTTCGAGAATAGTGTACAGTACGCTGGCTCTGGCGCCAGGATGGAGTTTAGGATCATGGCCCAGGTCTCGAGGAGATCTGAAGACGTAAGCAGGGCAAAGGGCTGGAAATTTCAGAATAGCCCAAACAAGTGTCCCAGTGCTGTGGCCTGAATGGGGGCGTAGGGGCTGGAATGAGTCATCTTGGGGGACAATTTGGATACCCAGGAGCCATGGCTTCAGGTCTCAGGTATGACTGACAGCAAATGGGAGCTTAGGAGTATTGCAGTAGGACAGAACTACCATGGGGCCCCTGAGTGGGGAAGACAGCATGTTCAGTCCTAGTGAAAGAGAGCCTGAAGCTGTTAAGATAACTCTTGGGTTGATCGGGAACATCAGGGGTCAGGCTGGTCTCAGCTTTGAAGGACTGGATGAGGCAGAAGGAGGCCAGCTGGCTGGGTGGGTGGTAGAAGTGAGGTGGGGCAGGCAGCATCATTTTTAAGTACAATGTTGAATTGAGAGATGTATTTTAACCTGCAGTGTACTATGCGATGCTTGAATTATGGTTCATTTTTACTATATAAGTAAATCACAGGAACTTACTAAGAAAGGCTGAATTCTTAGTTCCCCAACCAGAGGGCAAGCACACCAAAATTTCCAGGTTTATTTTCAGTAACTAAAATGCTGGGGAAAGGTCTAAAGTATTCCAGATGGAATGTAACTTGAAGTGGGAAGCAGGAAGGAGGGAAAAGTGTGCACCATTTCTCACCTTGACTTTACATCTGTTATTACTTTCTTACTTCCCTGAAATACTAGGCTTGTCTCCACAAAAAACAATCCCTTCTTCACACACACGAGTTCCTCCCACCTCCTCTCCCATAACAAAGAGAAGGCAGTGGTATAAATGTGAGACTCTTGTTTCAAACCTATCAATAGGGTCGATTTTATTTGAGCATCTGTTACCTTAAATTTCAGTATTGTCTTGTAACGACTGGTTATGGAGAAACAAATATCACATCGCCACTTAATAAAGGGGTACGACGACAGGACATTTTATTATCAACAAAAATCTCAGCATAACATCTTTCATGTTATTGAAGTCTCAACATTCTTTAGGCACATGGCGTTGTGTATGGATTCGTGGTCCACATTACTCCTGAGCAGGATGCAGTGGGGAGCACAATTACCTATAAAATCAGGCAGATGTAGTTATTTCACCCTAACATTTGGTTCAGCTTAAAACAAAGAATAAAGAATTGTTTAAGAAATAGAAATAAAGTAGGAGAAATTTAAGCCAAGATATGTGTCTCAAGGTCTCGTAAGCCATGCTGGTTCAAGAAGACTGTCATGTCTGTAACATCTTACTACATTGATAGATAGTAACTGCACTAGAGCAGGTGAGGATGTAATGATGTGGGTAACCATTGAATCGCTGTGTTGTATATTTGAAACAAACATGAGATTGTATATCAACAATACTTTAATATTAAGAAAAAAGAAGATTATTATAACACCTTTGTTGGTCCATTTGGAGCTTAGATTTAGAAGCAGTAACTTTAAACTCTGGGGTGTTTACAAAACAAAGGTGAGATTTCTCAGTCCTACTTCATGGTGACCCAATAGCTGTGGGCAAGGATCTTCGACAAGATGCTATGAACCTAGTAAAATAGCTGCTAAGCGCCACATCCAGTCACACTCTGACCATAACCCATGCAACATTGTTGCCACACTGTATCATTTCTCAGTTTCCCAAGTCCTTTTTCCACATAACTTTCCAGTTAGGTTAACCTACAGGAGCAAGAAAGCCATCCACACTTAATAAGAATCATGATAGGCAAGACAGTAAAAAAGATACTAACCCAATTGGATAAATTAAACTTATCATTGTTATTTTGCAAATAGACTGCATTCCCTTCCCCTTACCTAGACCACCATCTCCGCTCCCTCCACTGATCTAAACACCATGCCTCAAGGCCCAGCCAAAGTCATTCGTCATCCAAGACCCTGACCCTCACTGAAGCCCCCTGCAGTCCTGATAGTCTCAACCACATAATTCAACTTGCATTTCTTTGGTGCTTTTTTTTTACTACTTGCTATTGTTTTCGGTGTTAACTTTGCCCCCTCCACAGAGCAAATATTCCCTAAAGGCAAGTTTCATGTGGTAAGCATCTTTTGCCTTCAACCCAGTACAGAAATGAGTTACTATTTTTGGCAGAATGAGTTTACGATTTACAAAGTTTGTCGCGTATATTCTCCTTTAATCCTCATGATAAATTCAGTGAGGGTGATATTATCATCCTCATTTTATAGGCGAGGAAACAGGCTCACAGAGGTCAAATTATCTGCCTGATGTCCCAGCCTCAGGGAACTGTGGAGCTAGCTTTGACTTCAGCTCTCGTGATTCTAAATCCTTGGCGATTTCTTCTCTACAGTAAGGCCTCTTCTAATATATTGCTCAATGGACATGGAATAATATTATACATTAATTTGTCATTTAAGGGGGAGAGGCATGTTTATAATTTTTGTGATTGACAGGATGGAATTTAATCTGTGAAAATTCAAATACTTTGAAGTTCATGTTTGTAAGAGCTTCAAATGTACACTATTGTGAGATTTTATATATATGTATATATATATATGTGTGTATATATATTTTATATATATGTGTGTATATATATTTTATATGTATGTGTGTGTGTAATATATATATATATATATACTGAATAGAATACAACTGCAATCTCCTTGACTTGCTCAAGTTTGGGAGAAAGAACTAATATAATTTATTTCTCTCTCTTTTCAGATATTGCAATGTATTTCTAAATGTTTGTTATCTTGTCAGTTAGGTTAACCCCAAAAGGAAACACTATTACTAGGGAACACTATTAAACAGAAACACCAGAAAAGAATATAGTATTGGTTAACACTATTTTGAAGGATGTTAACTTGTGCATTCCATCTCTTTCATAACAACATTTTTCTAATGAAATATGTGTCACACATAAAAGTATAAAAATAATAAAACCAACACCCATGAACCTATCACCCGATTTACAAAAAAAGAAACATTACAAAGACAGTTGAAGATCCCCATGTACTCTTCTACCTCATAATCCCCCTTCTCCCTATCATATTATTTCCAGGTTTTATACTTTGAGTCCATATATTTTTTCTAAACAACATTTAGTATTGTGTTGAATATATTAATGTTTATATGAGAGTTATCATACTTTTTGTATTTCTTTGAAATGTGCTTTTTTCTGTGGATGTTAAGTTTGAGATTTACCTGTGTTGATACACATAGCTCTAGTTTATACATTTTCACTGTTGTGGAATATTCCTTTGGATAGATTTTGTATGTCTACTCTACAAAATGTCTATTAGAGAACATTTAGATTGGTGCCAATCTTCTACAATGACTAATAGGACTGCTCTGGGTAGTCTTCTATACATCTATCTTGCACAGGTGCTAGAACTTCTCCGGAATCTATATCCAGGAGTAGAATTACTGGGTCATTAGGCATTATTATTATTAATCTTAGCATCAAAACTGTGAATTATATTATTTTACTAGCAAAAACAGGTTTATTTGGGAATAGCAGAGAATTGCAAACAGGGACTTGCTATCCACAGCGGAACCATAAGCATGTCTGGAAAACAAAGGAAAGGAGCACTCTTTTATAGAGGAAAATGCTGAGTTGGGAGAGCTGGGCTAAGCAAAAAGTCCATTGGAGTAAACTGGAAGTCCCAGCTATGGTGGCTTGTCACTGGATGAGTTGTGACAGCCTCTCATTGGCTGGGCTATAGGCGGGAGGTGGAGGGTGGACGCCTTCTTCCTGCTGGATGGTGAAGTAGCTGAAACAGTATGGTGTCTGTTTCTTCTGATGGGATCTGAGATTTACGAGGCTTGATGAGCAAGAAAGCTTCTCCTGCATCCAACGCCATGTCTTGATTAATTTCCACATTATTCATCCAAGATAAGTTTCCATAGCTTCACATCCTAACACTCAATATTGTCAAACTTTAACAATTTTTTCCAGAAGGATGGGTTTGAAATGGTATTTGCCAGTAGTTCAAATTTGCATTTTTCTAATTACTAATAGGATCGATCATGTTTTTGAATGTTTGTTGGCCATTCCCATTTTATCTTCTCTAAATAATCTGTTTATGCCTTTTACTCATTTTCCTGTTAATTTGTTTGCATTTTTCTCATTGGTTTGGGAAGTTCGCCATGTATTCCAGGTGTTAGTTCTTTGTCAGTTGTATGCTTTGCTAATATCTTCTTTCAATCTATACTATCTTTTTATTTCAAGGATTTCTTTGATCATGTTTCAAATTTTAATACAGTCACTCTTATTGATCTTTATTTTCTACGATTTGAGTTTATATCTTGAGACATTCTTCCAAAGTGAGGTTAAAGTTTATTTCATACTTTTTTCTAAAGGTTTTAGTGTACTTTTTTTCATTCTTTGTTCTTTACTACATCTCAAATTTCTTTTATAGGTATGATGTGAGACAGGGATTCAGTTTATTTTTCCATTTGAAAAACCAGTTGTCCCATCACTATTTGCTAAATAACCTATGACTTTGCATTGATCTCTGGTGTCATTTCTACACTCATCAAGTTTCCACATAGGCATGTTTCTGTTTCTGGACTTCTTATTTTGTCCCACTAGTTTACTGGTCCATCCCAGCTCTATAGCTCTTTAATGTTTTAGGGAAAGTTCCTTACTCTGCAAAATCATGGTGATCTCCTTGGTTTCATCTTTGTAAAATTTAGGATCAGTTTGCCAAATTTCACCACAAATCATTTTGGATGTTGATTATAATTACATTGAACTTAGAGATGTACGATAGCTATTTTAGAGAAAATTTAAAAAATAGGAAGAACCAAAGTGTCACAATATTAGCACCCAACACAATCACTTCTGCATTCACATATGTGTATGAGTAGGCTTACTGTTTATTAGAAATAATAGAAAGTAACCTCCCAGAGAATAGGGACCGCATGCTTTGCTCATTGCTGCAATGCCTAGACCATAGTACTCATTTGTATTTGTAGAATAATGAATGAATAAATGTGGGGATATTTAGGTAAAATCTTTTTTTCATAACTGTATTTTTAAATTGCTTTAAAACTATTAACAGAGGCTAGATTTTTTTCCATGCAGATTTGTGAAGAATAAGACATTATTCTAAGGAGATATTTCCCATAATGTGTTACACAGACATTAGACCAGCAGGATGCTATGGGAAGAGAAAGCTTAGTGGGCAAACACATTGGAAAAATGCATGCAATACTTGTCTCTTAGCATCACTGTGTATTTTGGAATATTAAATGTTCTGAGAAGTTCTGCTATAAAGAAACTAGTTCAATTTTTTCAAAAAATTGCCTGCCTTCCCTTTTAAAAATATACCAATCAACTTTTTTATACCAAACACAAATGCTGTTCTAAAGAACAACCTACTATACCTGGGAAAATATGGAGCTAGAAAATATTAGAAAATGTAAAATTATTTGTCTCTTTTCCCATGCAATTGCACATTTCCTGGGGTAATGCTATAATGCCATAGAAAAGGCTGATTCATGGGACTGGCACATCCCTTGAGAAGTTCATTTTAGAAACTTCTTTTTCCTCCTAGTAATAAAATAGAAATAATTCATTGCTACAAACTTCCAAATTTCTACTAGTTCATAGAAGTAAAATTTAGCCAGAGAAATACATTAATTTCATCTCATTTATTTTACTCCTGAAAGAGAATAAACTTGTAAAAACTGTCTTGTGTTTGTGTGTCTGCTATTATACTGGTGCTGACATGGCAGTTGTGCTACCTCTTTACTCCAACTCTTTTTTCTCGCTTTTTCATTCTTTGGTTCCCAGAGGAAGAAAATTATTTAAATAATTGAATATTATATACTGTGACAACCATATTTTCCAGATTTTAGTGACAGGGGGTATTTCCTGTTCTAGCCTGAGCACTAAATTTATAACAATTTCTTCACTATAACCATTCTGCACTATAACTTTTCTTGGGAGTCAGTGGGAGCACTGCTATGTCACCAGGACGGTAGACATAAACCAGGGCTGTCCCAGGAAAATCAGGCATATGGTTTTCCTAATTATATGACTCATTCAAGCTATTCCTTTAGTGTAGGGTGACTGATTGTAACTACCTTACTTTTGAAGGCTTTAAAAGCTTTAGTATACTTGATGAAGCCCTTTAAAAAATTACCCATCATTTTATGATTCTGTCATGAAATCAAGAGTGTGAGGGATTGTAAGTGATAAATATTGGTGTTCTCAAGGCATCAGAAAATGTAGAATCTCTCTTCATAAAGCATAACACTGTGCTTTAAAAGAACTATAAGACTCTGCATGTAGACAAAGACAAGTGTATTGCTTTTCGTTTGCAACTCTTTTCAATAAAATTTACTTATCTTCTTTTAAAGGCTATGGATATGTCAGCTACCCTGGAGGTAACCATTTTCAGTTTCTGCTTGGGGAGTGGGGTGGCCCATTCCAAGTGGAAACTATTAAGGATAAAGCAGAATATCATTTTCACATTTTCCCAAACAATAAAATAAGATTTTGTATGCTATTTTGAATTAATAATTTTTCTTTGGGGGAGTTATTTTTGACATCTCTTTATATGATAATAACAAAAGCAGTCCCCCCAATTGTGTTTTATGAGAAGAATAATCTTCTTGCTCAAGATGTTTGATCAAGTTGATTTGTAAAGGTATGACCTGGGAGTGCTCAGATTGAAGGCTTATATGTACATAATACAATTATATGTATAGCTAGATACACACAAACATATTATATACAAATACCCATGTTGCACGTACATAGTTATCTTTTCTACTTTTGAGGAGTTTCCCAGGAGGACGGTTTGCCTTGTTCAGAAATAAATTAATCACTTTGGGGCCTTAAAAAAGAATTATGTCCCATATCCAGCTGTATATAGATGGATAGATGTAGGTATGGTTATATCCAGAATATATAGCATATCCAGACGTAAATGTATGTAGATGATACAAATATACATATATGCAAAATATATAAAAATATAAATTATATAGCTGATCCTTCCCTATTTTAATGTATGTATTTAGGGCACCTTAATAACAGCAAATCATTATTTTCATCTTGGATTACTTTTCCAAAATACATTTTGGCTGTTATGTAAATGAACCCCAAGGAATGGTTAGGATTTACATTATGATTATACGCTTTCTCCCTCACATGTTAATTGGAGTTCTGAGTTTAGAAAGAAACTGGTTTGGAGTGCTACTCAGGGCTGGTGCCCTACCAGCCACCCAGCGAGGAGTGTTCCTTCTGCAGTTCTCCAGGGCACATTCCCAAAAGTTATGAAGAGCTCTGTGTTAATTTCATCTATTCAGAGAGGACTTCCTGAACATTCTGGCCAAGACACCCAATACTGCTTACCTGCCCCCACCCCCACCCCCACTCTCTCCAATACTGTTTTACTCCCTTATTTTGTCCTTCCTTCCTTCCTTCCTTCCTTCTTTCCTTCCTTCCTTCCTTCCTTCCTTCCTTCCTTCCTTCCTTCCTTCCTCCCTTCCTCCCTTCCTCCCTTCCTTCCTTCCTTCCTTCCTTCCTTCCTTCCTTCCTTCCTTCCTTCCTTCCTCCTTCCCTTCCACCCTTCCCTCCATCCCTCCCTCCTTCCCTCTTTTCTTCCTTCTTCAGCTTCTCTGTCTCTAAAGGGCTGGAACTTCATTGACTTGTTATTGTATTTTCAGGGTCTAGAATTTTCATTGCCCAGCACAGAGTAAATATTCCAAATATCTTTGTTATGTGAATAAATGAATGGATACATTAAAGATGTCCCAGTTTAACTCATCAGATAATGCTGCAGAAGAGTTTGGTGATCCTCCATAGAGAAAAGGAAACCATGTTTTGAACACCAACGGTATTTTGGGCACTGCTAGGATGGCTGGGAATACTATTCAACAGAGGCACATGTGGGAAATGGAACTGTTGTCATGTTTCTGTAACTGCATTTATTAATTTCTGTTTGGGGCTCTTATTCTGTTGGGCAGTGGAAACTTTATCTTAATCTATCTGGGACTCCATGACCCTTTCTTTGGGGTGGTGTCTGCATCTCCAGGGGTGACATGTGGGAGTGGGGAGGCAGGATTCTGGTATTGTCAGCCCTCCACGCTGGTCTCTGATGAAGCCTCGTTCTTCCTTTCTGGTCCATGTCATTGGTCCACACAAACCCCTTCAGGAGCGGCTCCTGCAGCTGGCTCCCAACAACCTGGTATGTGGCCAGCTGCCTCGCAGGCCTAGCTGAGACACGGGAAACTCGGCTTTTTCGCCTCCTTCAGGTGCGTGAAACCATTCTGCTGCATCTGAGAAGACAAGGTAGCTGCTTGAGCACTTACGGGAACATTATGGAAACAAGCAGAGGAAAGGTGCTTTGTCCAGATCCTTAGAAGTGAACAAGAAGTAAGATGACAGAACAGCATCGTGGGAACCAGAGAAAGAGAGGGTTTTATGAGAAAGACAGTCAACGTCATTGAACACAGGAAAATCAATTGGAATGGTGACAAAGGCCCTGGAATCATTAATGAGGTGTGCAAACAATGATGATTTTTTTAAAAAGAGAGTGAAAAGAAAGGTCAGTTAATATATGGTGAAACACACAAAACTTTTATTTGGGCATTTTTCTTACTGAAAAGTTTTGCAATTTTTCTGTAGAAACCCAGTGACTGAATGCTGGTGAAGGGCAATTGTTTCACTTTTCAATTGTAAGACCACTAACTGCAGGGATGGCCCCTGGCTTTGTCGCTTCAGCCCCTAATTTAATTAACTTGGCACACTTGAAAAATATTTAGCATTTCATCCTTAGATTTGTGCTGTTTCTTAAGTGGCAATGACCTTTTGTTATGGCCAGTTGATCGTTTTCTTTCTGCCCCACCCCCCACCCCTCAGCCCCCCACTCCCCCAGAGAAAAAGGTTTTGTAGAGGCGTTACACAGACCAGCTGCTTGGAACATGCATAGGCCAGTTTACATTAGGCTGTTTTTTCTTGACAAAGTCATAGTTTAAACAAATGGTTGTGTCTATTTTAATCATTTTTGCCCTCTTTTGAAGTGTTTTTTCAAACAGAAGTTTTTTTTTAGAATAGAGTTTTGCATTATAAATTAGTCTGCTCTGTCATGTCCCTTTTAAACACAGCTGTTACTACAATGTAAACAGAGTTTTAAAAATGTAGATAAACAGTTACAAGAGGAAGAGTTTCAAGTGTTTTTAACACATGGTCAGTTTTTGCTTACTTGAATTCTGTGGTTTGAAAGTTGCATTCGAAATACACTTTTGATTTCACAGATGTCAGGCTATTCAATACAGCTGTTCATGGTGCCCTAAAAGGCATGTGAATGCCACAGTCTGCACAATTTTGGCAATATCAAATTTTTGAAGTCATATCAGTAGTAAACCTAAGATGAATGTGGAAATTCTGCAGCGGCACACTCCACATTACCCTTTGAGGCAGAAATATGAAATGGAAAAAATATCTAGCAGGCCAAAGCTAAAATGTGAAAAGGTTTGGCATGCCACACCAACAACGTGAAATAGCAAATTTTAGTATCTTAAAAAGAGCCTGAAAGAGAGATAAGAGAGTCCTAATTATTCAGGGGAATAATCTTACAACTTCATTCTAAGAATTTGTGCCTAAACCCACACCTTAAAAAGTAAAAATTTAGGCACTGTTTGAACAAAAAGCTATTCACTGATCTAAGTTTATTGTTTTAACAAAATTCAAACAAATGGACCTACATACAGGACCAATGTTATATTTTCTGAACATCAAACTAGGTCTTCCCGTACACAAAAACACAAGCAGTTGGAAATGAGAGAGTATTGGTACTAAAAACATTTCAATAATTTTGGGGGCATAATATAACAATATATTTGAAATAAGTACTTCCATGAACTATCTGGAAATCTACTATCAAAATATTCTAATGGATATTTAAGGCTATTGCTGTTTATTGTCCAGAACTCCCCAATTCTTCGTTTATCTATAATAACATGACTTCTATTATTTGAGTGATGAATTTTGGGACCACATAATTTTAGATCATCATTTGGAAAATGTTTTCCCAGGCAAATGTCACATACAGTAAAAATGAAAGTAAAATTAAATTCTATCTAAAATACAGTCTAGTTCGAAAATGACATTGATTTAAATGTCCAAGAAAAACATACACAATTTCTGCCCATATTGTTCCCAAACCACCATGTCTGAGTTATGGATCTTGGGGAGGAAGCCATGTTCCTAAACCTAATTACACTGTGTTTGGCTTGGAAAAATAGTTAACTGATTATTTAGCTATATCACACAACCCAGCATGACCTCATTTTCAATAAAAACATATGATTTGATCCAAAGCTTTCTACAGTACTCCATAATTAGACACCTTATCCATCAAACTGCAAGGAAACCTTGGTAAAGAGTAAAACAAGAATTTTCATGTGTTAAGTTATACAGCAGAGGGAGTCCCATGAATATAAACCAAACATGCTGATATTGCCAAAGAAAAGTCAATTAAAAATTATGTGTACTCTATGAGTTACAAAGTTCAAAATGTGTCATGCAATTCAGGTCACATAGCCCTTGAGTATAGGTATTTGTGAAAATTAGGCTTCATTTATTAGAGTTCTCATCTCTAAGAGCTTCTAAGACTTGTTACTAAGTGAATTTTGGAACTGATCTAAAAACTATAAACAGCATTTTTTCTTCATCACAATGTTCAGAATATGTTGATATGTATGTACACACATACTGTATATTTATAAGTAATGCCATGTTTAGAACATTATTTCTCCTAAATTTGATTGCATACCTGACCCTGCAATGTTTTTGACTTCAGTGTACATAAATCTTGTTTCAAGGTAAATTGAATTGACTCCCTTAAATAAAAAGGAATCTGGATTTCTTCCAAAAGGTCACCTCTCATTTTTATTTGCTCTGGTGGCTGTTCCTTATACGTCCCTACGTCATGTAAGTGAAGTCGAAGACCGAGATAATCTGCCTCTGTTGAGCCAAATTTTTCCCCTTTGCTTCTCTTTCTCCTTCAGCCTCACACTGTACAAATGACATGGAGAATCTTGCTAAAAGCAAGTAATAGTAACTATAGACTTCAGTGACCATGGTCCCGAAGGAGCTGCGGATAACACTTGAAATTTTATGATCAAGGAAAACTGTTAATATCCTCATAGGCTCTTCATAACTGATTTATATTTTTAAAACAAGTTCAGTTGGGTTTTATTTCACCCATGATATAATTACTATAATATATATAGTTACTTCAGCCCATGATATAATTAGTATAATGTTGTTTACTTAACACAAAACAAAAAGAACCATCCAATACAGAAATCATTTCTTTACCAGTTAAGAAGAAAGAACTAGGGAGATGCCTGAAAAATTTAGACAAGGTTTTAAATTGCTACTGAAAATGTAGAATCTCCTGGGCAGATAGGTGCTTTCTAATGGAGAAGCTTTCTTACTGGCGGACTTCCCTGTTTCTTTTAAACATTCTGTGTGTGACACTGGAAGGGTTCTCTTGGGGTCAGACACTGAAATGCAAAGTTGTGAGATTATTAAAGTGGGATTATTATAAAACCTTCACTCTTCATTATTTTAGCATAACACAGCCTTATGCTGATATAACCATTTCTACCAGGTACTGAGGGTATTGCTTAAGGGAACGATAGATGACAAGAAAGAGATTTCACTTATTATCTTAATTACATTTTCTTTTTTGGCTTCTGTATTACTAATTTCAACAAATAGTGTGCATAATACAAAGTTGGGTTCCTATTACAGGGTTCTGTGACACTGAACAGATTCCATGGTCAAAAGATGAAATCATTTATGCTCTCCCTAAATAAAACACAAAAGTCCCTTGGATACAATGTCAGGTCAAAATGTTTTTCTGCTTCATGCACTACACCATTTCCATTGGCAGTCAAATATTTTAAATTATGCATATACACATCTACTATCAGTTATGGCTTTCAGTACAGAAAAACAATCTAAACCAATCTTGCTTGAGTGATAAGAGAAATTTATTAATTGAAAAGCCTAGGGGTAGGTCTGGTTTCAAGTGTGACTTGATTTAGGGACTTGATATCACTGAGCTTTTGGAGTCTGAGTTTTACCTCCCTTCTATTAGCTTCAGGCTCTAAGGACACACAGTCACTGACAGAAGCTGAGAAGAAACCCTGGGGCAGGAATCCTTCCATCACCAATGGGGTGACTAGGAGGCAATTAAGACAGGACTAATGTCTAGGTCCCAGTATACCACTTACTAGCCTTGTGACTGGAGTCCATTTGTCTGGGTTCAAATTGCGGCTCTACTCTTACTAGCGTGTGACCTTGGTCAGGTGTCTCAGTCTTTCTAAGTTTGGGTTCCTTCAATGATAGACTGTGAGAAGTTCCCACTCATAGTGGTGTTGTGCTAGCCATATACATGAGATAACCCACGTAAGAGCACCTACACGGTCCCTAGCACAAGTACTCAGTAAATATTAGCTTTTATTATCATTCATATTATCGCGTGAGCCGGGTCAATAGATACACTGAGTTCTGCTCCTGAGGTCATATTTTGTTGCAGATAATGGAGGCTCAAATGACCCTTGGAGTCCTTGATCCTACAGGTTCATGCTTGCCATTTTATACATGTTGTCTTTATTGGAATAAAAGTGACTTTTTGAAAAATCCTAGCACACGGACAGCACAGCTGAGGTTTCCCAGTGTAGACGGCCACCCTGGCTGTTGAGGCCTTACTGTCCACACTTCCTGGTGGTACTGAGATAGACAATCTTCAGATTAACCTTAAGCATTACCTAGGTGACCTTTCTAGCCTCCCCACCCCCACCCCCATTCCCTTTCTCACTCTTCAGTGCATTCCAGTCCATGGTGGGGAGAGAGAGTGGCAGAAAGGGGGAATGATGATGTCGGAGTAAGGAACACATATTGGGGGCAATTGTTCCATTTCTATTTCTCTTCAATGTAATCTTAATCCCTGACTAGGGATTTTAATATGTATTTGGTGAGTTAATGCTCATACCTCATGCAGTCTCTTCAATTTAGCTGTGGAGCAGCATTAATAAGCAGAAAATGTGGATAAAATACATACCTTCTTCTCAACGGCTGCGAATATATTTCTCAGGTTGACTTCATCTAAAGAGACAGACAGAGAGGACGAAATTCCACACGCACAACAACCTGACCCTTGAGCAAACAGGAGCAAACACAACAGAATGTGCAGTAAGTGGAGTCGCAGTGCCGGCTGGCAGCATTCACACCCCACAAGGCTACTTCTCTGCCTCCAGGGCCTCTGTGAAAGAATTCTCACACGGGAAAATTTGCATAACCCACCAGAAAGAGCCACCGCTGAATGACTTCAAGAAACAGACTACCAAGCTGGGGCTGGGGCTTGTCACCAGGCCAGTGTTCAGGCGTCGGGGGCAGCTCCTACCAGCTGTGCGTGATGACGTGCCGTGCACATCTGCTGTTTCTGTCTGCCCAGCATGCAGCTCCTCTTGCTCTGGTAAAAGTACCTCCGTTTCCATCTGAGAACTCACCCAGCCACCCTCACATTGCGGTATTGACGGGACCAGTACTTGATTGGCCAACGAATGGGAACAAGACCCCAACTAGGGCTCTCTTATTCTCCTCTTGGGACTGTGACTGCCAGGTGGAGCGACACAGCGAAGGGAAAGGATTAGAGTTAATTCACCCAGACTTCAGTGTCCTGACACACTATCTATGAAAGCCTGTCACCAAAATACCTAAGTGATTCTAGTGTCTGTCCTAATTTATTCCTTAAATTATCCAGAGTCAGTTGTCTTAGCTTGCAACTGAAAAATCTTAGCTGTAAGCAGTGTCATCATAGGGCAGGAGGAGGAGGGATGGGCTGGGAGCCAGGAAGCCTGGATTCCAGACCTGGCTTTATCCTAAAACAGTCTATGAACTCACAGGGGTCACTCAATTTTTCTGAGCCTCGGGTCCTTCATTAGTGGATGAAAAAAATTGGCTTAGATGATTCTAAGATCCTTTTATCTACAACATTGTGGAATTTTAGGTTATTTTTTTTAAGTGCCTGTCTTCATACAGTTGTATTTATTTGCAAACATAATTTATTGAGCTCCTATTGTGCTAGTCATTGGGGATATGGAAGTGAACTTGGGATGCAGAGGTTATATTCTAGGGCAGGAGATAAACTATAACTGAGTAAGCCGACCAAATAATGGTAGGCTGTGAGAAGTCCTTTGAAAACAACAAACAAGTAGGAGAGATAGAGAATCCGTGGGGAAGGCTCGTTTAGGTAGCACAGCTTGGGAAGCCTCTCTGAGGAGGGGAACCGGGATGGAAACTAAGGGACAAGAATGGGTCAGCTACGTGAAGATGGGGGCAGAGCACGTTCTAGGCAGAGAGAACAACAAACGCTCGGGCCTGGGATAAGAAAAGGGGCTTGGTTCCCAGAGCAACGTGAGGAGTGGGAAGAATGGCAGGAGAGAGCCTGCAAAAGCAGATCGACCAAGACCATTCAGGACCTTGTGGCTAAGGAAAGAACCTGGATTTTATTCTAAAAGACCTAATGTCTAAATTAAGAGGAAACTCTCTAGATATTCTGTGGGAGAAGGACAAGAGGAGTTAGGTTGTAATTGAAGCTGAAGCTGTTGAAGTGAGAAGGGATGGTGGCTTAATCTAAAACAGTGTCAGTGAAGATGGGCAGAAATGGGTGGATTTGACATAATTTTGGCAGTAGCCCCCAGAGAACTTAGTGGTGTGGGGGAAGGGGAAAAAATAGGAATCTAAGATTACCCATAAATGTTTGACTTGACCGTGTGGCTGGACATGGTACCCTGACTGAAATAGAGGAACCAGTGGGGCAAGATGCATGGTGTACACAGTGGTGGGAGAGGATAACCAGAGATTGATTTTGCACATATTAAGAGTTTGATATCCTTATTAGATATCCAAGGGGTGTGGAGCGGTCACAGAGGACAATGACTATAAATATCTGGAGATCAAGGGAGGGGTCATGGTTAGAAATAAATATTTGAAAACCAGTAGCACAAAGATGGTATTCAAAGCCACAGGCATAGATGTGGTTCCTTAGGGAAAGAGTATAGATGGGGAAGGGGACTGAAGATCAAACCTGAGGCTTTCCAACATTAGAGCTCACTGAGATTCCAGAAGATTGAGAAGAAGTGACCAGTGAGGAAAGGAAAGAGCCCGAGGGAGTGTGATGTGATCAAAGCCAAGGGTGGAGAGTGTTTCATGAAGAAGGGAGTCATTAGCTGTGTTCAGTGCTTCTGAACATCCTAGGAGCATGGATTTAGCAACATGGAAGCAGCTAATGAGCCGAGTAGTTGGAGCCGAGTGGTGGAAACAGAAGCCAGACTGGAATGCATTGCAGAGTGAATGACTGCGGGAGTGACAGAAGTGCTGACAGCATGTGGAGAGGTCTTCTGAGAAATTTTGCTCTTAAAAGAAGCAGAGAAATGTGGCAATGGTTGAACAGCTGAGTGCCAAAGGCCGATGCTAACCTAGCCCTATAGAAACGATGCAGTGGAGAGAAACCGATGGGTGATGCATGGAAGCTGAAACAGCTGGCAGAGACTGTCCCTAGAATGGGAGAGGAGACGGCATCTGAGCACAAACCCCATTTGGGTGCAAAGATGATTGTCCTGCTATAAAAGCGGGATTATACTTAAAGAGGCAAATAAGCGTGCAAATATATGGGTGAGCGACTGGGATGCTAAGTAGTTCCTTTTCTCAGTAAAATACGAGACAACAGTACCTGAAACAGTGTGGTAGAAACAAAAGGGGACCTTTGAAGCAACAGGAGGAGATTTTAAATGTGAATGTAAACAGTAAGAAAGCAAGTTCAGAGGGAGTAGGTTAGAACTATTGAGCAAGGGTTTGGGAATTTGGGATTTGGGGTCATGGTTGCAGAATAGGTCCTGTGGGTGGGCTCTTCTCCAGCAACGTGGTTCACGCACAGAGATGGAGGGGAGGTGGTTGTAAGTAAGGTTGTTGTTTTGTTTTGTTTTGCTTTGCCTCATTTTACCCAGAAGAGTATGATGGAGGGAGAACAAAGGGAGGTAAGAGTGCCTGCAGTGACACACAGTGGAGTCTAAACTGAGTAAAAAAGGGAAGTAAAGATAGGAAGGCTCATGAATAATGCAACAGTTGAGGATAAATGACCAGCAAAAATGCCATGGGAACCCTGAAGAAATGTGTTGGGGTGGAAGGCCTTGGAGTAAGTGAACTGGAAGAAGAGGCAGCAGAATTCAGGGAATGGGCTTTTAAAATCAAGATTTTGGAGGAGACGTGTTGGATTACCAGATTTGTGTTGGGGTTGGAGTAGGGCACACAAGCAATAAGAAAAGTGATGCAGAGAGAAAGGAAGGCACACCATTTCCTCTTTTTTTGGGGGGGGTCATACCTTGCAACTGCTTGCTACCTTGTGAGATTTTGGCTTACTTTCTAAAACCTAAAGAGATCAATCCAAATCTAACATGGTTTGAGAGTGTCAGATTAAGCTGAGGCTGGCGTGTTCAGATAGGAATCTATTGTGCTGCCAGTAATAGAAAACTCAACCCACAGTGGCTAACAAACTAGATGATTATTTTTCAACTGTAATAAGAATTTTGGAGAACAGTGATGACTAGCATTAGCTGCGATGTAAAACCCAGAGTCTGTGATTCTTCTGGCCTTTTCTGCTTGGTTACAAGGTGGCTGTTGCATCCTCACATATCGTAATACATGGGTCAGTTCTCTGCTGAGACCAGGTGGAAACATTTCAGACTCTGGAAAGAGGATGGGAGAAAAAAGCCACACTGGGCTGTCACCACGATCTATAACTGTCACTGTTACTATTATCTGGAACTGTTGCATGAGTGTGAATGAGTATGAGGCTAAGAATATTTCCAATCTGTTATCAGATGGCCACACTTCTCTTTCTCTCCAAAAAATTTGTGGTAAGTACATATACTGGAGTCATGAGAAATCTGTACTTTGGTTATCTTTGGGCAAACAAACCACTTATTGAGATTCTAGATATAAATGTAGAAGTAGAGACAGTCAAAGAAATACGGGTTTCACCTACGAGGATTTTCCTGCCATTTCTGAAACCTCCCTTTAGGCAACCTTCTCCCACCACCTATAAATCCTAAAGAATATCAAGTTTCTCATTGGAAGCAGATGGGATGTTTTCAGGAGTTGCTACCTTTATGTCCATGACTTAGGGTTTAAGTGTTTGGGCATCTGTGGAATTCTAAAATGGATGAATGGGCTAATGAATAGAAAGTAATTAAAATGCCATATATAAAATAGTAACCATACAAGTTCAGAGGCATTATTTAGCCATTTTCAATCCTCCTAATCTTGCTTATCTAAATAAAAAACCATACCTAGATATCCTCTATTCTGTTACTTGATCTTGGGCATTTATAGTTTAGGAAATATTTTATTTTATTAAATTATTTAGAAATATTTTATGATATTTCATAATTCTTTCCTGTGTTATGACTTCATGAAAGGTCTTATGAGAATTTGTTATTGATGAATTTAACTCTCAAATTAATAAGGTGTAAGCCTTCAGTAGAAATCCATGTACCAACAGGTCTTCTGTTAGTAACTTTATTAATATGTAAAATCTATTCTACGGAATTTTTTTTAACAAGCGTAGATGACCCTATAAACCAAATCCCTGGCAAAGGTCAGAATAGAAAGAGTCCATTCCAGTACTGGAATTTAAACAACTGTTAATTTCCCGTTTTCCTGAAGTGAATTTCAGCAGCTCTATACTTTGTAGTTGATGCTATCCTGATCTAGTTTAGCCATGTTGTTATGGTTATTCTAGAAAGTGCTCTTAATTCCATTTGCCTTCCTAACTTAACTATGTCCCCACTTTCTATTCTAGAGGAAGAAAAAATAAACAAGGAGACCCATTAAAAACAATGGACATTTAACTATATATTTACATTTAACCAGTGAAGACTCTATTTCCTTGTATCTAAAGGGAAAGGGGAGGCTCTTCTGATTTATAGTGTTCTTAACTTAGTAACACTGCTACCTTGAAGTACCGCAGATCAGTGTAGTACCAGTACAGTATTGTCACTCATAAATAATGAAAGACCTTCTGAAATAGCCAAAATATATGCCCATAATTTCACTTTGATCTCTTTTTTCTTTAAGACATGTGTGACAGCTCTACTTCATGCACCATCATTCAAAAGGAAAATAAAAGACTTCTAGGAGCTTATAATGGAACGAGCTACCATGCAGGCAGGATTTATAAGCAAATACCATCTATGAGCATCCAGAAAGACTCATATTCCCATCCACTGGTGCACGTTCAGTCTTATGATGTTGGAACGCGTTTAAATTTGCCTTTCATCCAAAGTTACAACGGACAGTTTCCACGCTGATAGGTGCCATTGACTTCTCCTTCTCTCATTATTTTTACTTTTAACTTTAAGGACTAACGGTGTGGCTCAGGGCTTTGTTGGGAGATGGGGATTGAGCTTTTGGGGTAGAACCAGGATGTGAATGGTAGCTCAGAAAAATCAACAAGGCAGATGTTAATATACAACTGACAAAAATTTACTGAGCACCTATTTTTGGCGAGGCAGTCCTAAACACTGATGGTACCACATAAGACAAACTCTGCTTGCATTCCTGTATCTCATCATCCATTAGACACTTTCTTAAGGCTTGGAAAAATTAGGAAGGTGCAGGAAAAGAGAAAAGTTTAGTACCTAATGCAAGAAAGAATATTTGATGTTGCTTTTCTTATCCTTTGACTAAAGGAATGGCAAAAGTTACCTAACTAGTATATCAAAAACCACAGTTTTTAAGTACTAATTGCTCTATATAGGATGTGGGTGTCTTTAACCAAGTCTTCAGACTATGAGAAACAGTTATCACCCTGCAAGACTAACGGGTCTAGCTTTGTTGACAAACCGTTAGAACTATTACCAGGTGTTTAGTGCTGTCTTTGAGTTGAGCAGTTCAGAACCTAGAAAACTCAAGAAAGTGTTAATAGCTCTCTTCCCACGCTTGGTTGGCATGCCAGACTGGGAGGTGAAAGACTCTTAGCCTTTCCATTCATATTAATTCAATTCAATAATGTTCAATTCATTTAAAATGAATTAGGACATGACTTTGCTTTAGGTGTTTGGAAACTACTTCACACCCAGTCTATCCACTAAATCTAGGTCTAGCTGGCTTCTTACTGGGTTTTTCCACATGGCTATCCCACAGGCACCTAAAATTCAGCATGATCAAAGCTTGTTACCAAAACACGCTCCCCATTCTGTGTTCCCTACCTCAGGGAGTACAGCGCTGCCATCTCAGAGCCAAACGTGAAAGATGGGCGTCTCCGTGTCCTTCAAACCCTCATCCAATCAGTGCATCCATCCAATCAGTATATTTACTGAGGAGACATGGTTCTAACCAGTGGGATGTGGAAGTGCATAAAACAGACAGAATTTCATACCCACGAAGAGCTTACATTCTAGTGGGAGGCAGAAAATAAACACAATAAATAACGTAAGGAAGTGGTAAGATTGATGGAGAAAAAGTACAGTGAGGTGCATGGGGAGTACTGACTTTAAAAAATGTTTAAATATCTGGTCAGGTGACATCAAGAAAAGACTTAAAGATGGTGAGGAACCAAACCAAGTGAATATCTATGGTGAGAGCGTAACATAGACGAGACATGGGGCAGGAGCTTGTACGGAGTGTTTAGGGAACAGTCACGAGAACAACTGGCTGGAGATGTGAGCAGAAGACGAAGCCAGAGGGAAACCAGGGGCTAACTCATGCAGGGCCTTATAGGCCACTGTAAGAATATATTTTTATTTTGAGTGAAGAAGGAAGTCATTAACTGGGTTTGAGTAGGGAAGTAGAACATGATTTGATACACATTCTAAATGAATCATTCTGTGGTTAGATTACAATACATTGAATTAAAAAGAATCTATGAACCCACTGTGAAAATCAAAAGAAAAAAGAGGAGGAGGAGGAGTAAAGGGAGGAGGGATAGAAAGAGTATGAAGAGAAGAGGGAGAAGGGCAAGAAAATGGGGGGAGAAAGGAGGAGAAAGGGAAAAATAAGTAAGGCAATTTTTTACTAAAATATCTTCTAAAAATAGAAAAATACTTTAAAATCACCATTTTGCAATATCCAGTGTAATAAATAACATAGAAGGGTTATTAACAGATGATAAAATCACTGGGTAAAAGGCTGATGTGGATAAGATAGTAGAAGGGTGCCAAAATGTCACCGCACAATTTCTTTCTCATCACAAAGAGGACATTTTACCTTCACAATGGAGAACTCTGGTGAGTCAACACATTAATCACATGATCAAACAGCACTGTTAATATCAGGACAACCTGATGTTATGTGTCTCTTGATACAAGGCAGCATGATGTCATGACATCATCTACTACGAAACTAACAAATTCAGAATGTGTGGGACATTCTATATGAAAAAGTGAATGCCACTAAAATAAAGCTGGGGGGTTATCTGGATTAAGAGAGTCTAAAAATATGTAACAAACAAATGAATGCATGAACCCCGAATGGATCCTGGATTGGAAAAGGCAAAGGCCATTAAAGACATTTTACATTGTGCTATTCTTTCAACTTTTCTGTATGCTTGAAAATCTCCTAGTAAGAAGCTGACAGGATAGAGTTCAATCCTCCTGGCTGCTATGTAGACAATAGACTGCAGGAGCCCAGTTAGGAAGCTATTATAATAATCCCAGGGTACAATTATGATGGTTTGGGAAGCAGTCAGATATTTTGTAAATTTTGAAATTAAAGCCAAAGGGATGTGCTAATGGACTGAACATGAATCATATAAAAACAGAGGAGTCAATTACATCAGAGTTTTGGACTTGAGTAACTGAAAGTGGAATTGCTATTAACAAAGATGAAGAAGAGGACAGGTAAAAGTTAGGTTTCTAGGGAGGTCTCACATTCAGATTGGAGCATGTTAAGTTTAATATCTTTGCTAGATATCCAAGTGGAAATGTTACATAGGCTGTTGAATATCCAAGTCTAGAGTTTAGAGAAGTGTGAGCTGGAGATATAAATCTGGGTATATAGTCATGGATTGGTTGAGTTGAGTTTGCCAAGGGAGTAAGTATATACAGAAAAAAGACCACCAAGGATTGTACCCCTCGATTGGGATGGGGGTTGGACTCCAACATTAAAATTTGATCAGCAGGTTTCTAAACCAGGCTGTACCAACTATTTCATTCCACTGTTCTCCATTCCCATTGACCTTGCCTTTATTCCAGCTCTCCTTGGATTATCACGATAGGCTCCTCACTGGTCTTCTTACCTACAATCCCCTGTTGCCTTCATCTAGATGATATTTTAATAGCCATCTTTTTTCTGGACTTCCTGCCTTTCTATATGCCTTTTCTTACTCATTCTGGGCACTTTGTAAACACTTCTATCATGGCACTTGCCACATTTAATCACGTGTTCCTCCTACAACACTCTAAGCTTCTTGAGTGCAGGGGCTTCACCTTAATTCATCTTTGCCTGTCTCAGTATGTGTGACATACTTATTTATCAGTAAATATTTGTTGAATAAATGAATAAAGTTGGCTTTCCAGATTGCTGAAGTTGAGGTTTGTCCTTAATCTGGAAACAACACAAATGTTTATTGTATACCTTCTCCTATGGTCTCAGTGTTTTGTCCTGGCACCTCCAACCTACAAATTCATATGTTGAAATCAAATCCCAAAGGTGATGGTATTTGGAGGTGTGGTTTTGGGGAAGTGATTAGGTCATGAGGGAGGAGCCCTCACGCATGGGATTAGTGCCCTTATAAAAGAGGCCAGAGAGAGCTCCCTCACCCCTTCCACCAGGTGAGATGATAGCAAGAAGCTGACTGTCTGTGACCCAGGAAGCAGGCTCTCACCAGACACCAATCTTCCAGTGACTTGGTCTTGGACTTGCCAGCCTAGAGAATTGTTAGAAATGAATTTCTATTGTTATAAGCCCCCCCAATCGATGGTATTTTGTTATAGTAGCATGAATGGACTAAGACACCTACTTTACTTAGACCAAAAAGGGGGCATTGTAGTTCTTGTAAAATACCAATTACAAACTAGTCTAGACTGGTTTGATTATAATCCTGCCAAAACTGGGAAGAGGTGACCTCGGAAAAGTCCATTTCAAAGCACTGAGCACATGTTCCTGGCATTTCTCCTTCCCTGTTATACTGAGCAGCTGGGTGTCACATTACTGAGTTTTAAAAACTACGCTTTCGTGAACCATAGCAAGAGTCTATGAGTCAGGTGATGATCCATTCATTGGTCAGAGGAAACGTGAGGCACTGAAAATTTAGTGCAAAACCCCAAACCCACAGAAACTAGCCACAGTTTCCTATCACAGGGGATGTGACTCATATCTCAGCAGGGGTACACATACCTTATTACAGTCCCAGAAGAAAACGTTTCTCAAACAAATTTTTTCCCCCAGCATCATTTGCAAAGAGCAATAATTTGGCGAAGATCTTTTGAAACTTACAGAGTAATTTATTTCTTTGTGGTTGGCCCATATTGCTATGCATGGTTCTTACCACAATGACTTAATTTAAGGAACAAAATAATGGGCAATTAATCCTTTAATTATATTCAGCTGAATCCAGACTCAAATGAAGATGAATAGAAAGAAAAAGCCCTTGGCTGACCAACCTCTGGACCTCCCAGAAAGTGCTCTTACACTGGAGGGATGCCCCCGCCACACCCATGAAGAGCTCTTAAACTGGCCCAGGTGGATTTCTATTAATGTACTGCTTTTCTTGATTGTGGATAAGGATGAGGGGCAAAGGAAGGTATTGTTGAGAAAGAGAGAGATCACAAAATACATGTTTAGTACTGATCTGAATATAGTTCCTGGAGCAAAGAACTTTTTCTTAAATATATCTCTAAAGTTGGAGTGCAAATTTGATGACTTTGTTGAGAAGTAAAGAATATGAGGAATGAATGAGGGGGTAGCATGGACGCCTCACATATACATGCCCTCAGTGATTCAGCATTGATTCATTACATGTCTATTATGTGCCAGGGATTTAATAACAAAAGGAATAAAACATGAGCCATACCCTGCATTGATCCAGAACATTGTGCATGAGATAGCTGTGTAAACAATAAATTACAGCAACATGATAGAATGTTCATTAAAGGTCCCTAAGGGAACATAAAGGATAAAAGTATCTAATTCTGCCTAGAGGTCACGAGAGACCAATCTGTAGGCAATGTTTGTAAACTGAGACTTGCAAGAGAAGTCTCTAGTTCTCCTAGAATATGAAACAAAAGGGAAGTCCAGGCAGAGGGAATAACACAGGCATAAGCTAAGGGGTAAAACACCATTGCTTGATTTCCATGTAACAAACTGAAGGGTCACACAATAGTTTGATTTTCACTACTTTGACTTTGAGTATATTTTGAGGCTGAGGGTATGAAAAAAGTCTTTAAATGAGAATGGAAATAATATCAAAGCATTTTGTCAAAAAAAAGCATTTTCTGCAGTAATTTTGCTTAATCTTGATTTATTCCTTGGTCGGTAAAACCACTTCTAGTTATTTTTTTCCATTTTAAGTTTTATTTAAGGTTTCTTAGGGATGAATTCTTCCTTCTCTGAGCAAATATTTATAAGATTTGATTCACCCATCAGCTTTTTGATCCAAATGAGTCTATGGGTTCCAGTTTTTGCTAAAGGAAGGGAGATTGAGAGAGAGACAGAGAATTACTTCAATATATGCAACATCCCTGGGACAAATTTTATAAATCTAAATCTAAATTTCACCAGGTATCATCTTACTTGTTAATTTTTATTTGTGTTGATTATTTCTTTTAATAGTATTCATTAAAAACTGAGAAAAGAGACTGATACCCATTTCTTACTCAACTGGAAACACTGAGGGAACTTCCTTTAAATAGTTGTCTAATTTTTTGGTAGACCTATGTTCACTAATGGTCTTTGCTACTTCGGGTCCAAACAACAAATAATAGATGTTAAAGACAAAATGTCCTGCTTCAGAGAGAGCCCATCCAGGATATGTCACTTCCCTGTTTCATCTACCGCCTAGATTAGCCCACAGACAAGCTATGGAATTCCAGATTGCCTTTTGGTAATGTTACCATCCTCTAGAAAGTAATCACTCAATTAAACAGCATATACTGCTGGCAAAAAGGGTTCTTTAAGATATCTTAAGTCGTGGTGGGGACTTGATAATAGAGGGAATGTAGTAACCACAATGTTGCTCATGTGAAACCTGAGCATATAAGCATACTTTAATAAAGAAAAAAAAAGATATCTTAAGTCATAGTTCAATCTTAAATTAGGCATTCCATTCTTCCTTGGTTTTCTGGATTATATCCATAAATTCCAGGTGCCATTTAAATCAGTAACTTCCTGTGTTAAACCTATCTGTGTCACGTTCAACCCTTCCTTACCATCCACTCTGCTCAAGCCATTTTAGTTCATTTGTTTCTTGGACATCAACCTTTACAGCTTCATTATCTTTTATTTACATTCTTCAGAATTTATATAGAATTTATGACTTTAAGAAACTGAGCTAGATCTCCTTTTTTACTTTCATCATTTCGAGGATTATCACCTTCAAATATGATCTAATCTTCATAGACAAGATCTCCTAACATTTAGTATGCTGAGTAGTTATTTGGTTATTTAGAAAGGCTTTCAGTGATATGAAGTATCCTACCCTAAAGTGGATCAGTAGCTCCTAAAATGGTGGTTCAGTATGTCAGATGTATTTTGTATTTGTTTTTATTATAGAATCAGGTCTAATGTTTGAAGTCCAATTAATTGGACTCATTCTCAGGCTTCCATGTTGGTGTTATATGAGGAGGAAAACACCATCAGAATTCATTGGCATTATTAGTTTTTTTATAATTTTGGTATCACTATTATACAATCACATGAGCAACACTGTGGTTACTAGACGCACCCCATCATCAAGTCCCCCCCACCAACCCCATGACAGTCACTGTCCATCAGCATAGTAAGGCATTAGCATTATTTTTTAAACTGCATTTAAAGATAAATTTCAGGCATCTCTTGCTTTCTCAGATATTGCTGTCTTCCAACACATCACACACAAAGTACCCAATGTCCTGCTGCTGCAGATCGAGACTGGTGGCCCCTGATGCAGAAAAGGTTCAGTGTTTACAATGTTTACAGTTAATTAGTCTGACAAAAATACCTCATATAACTACCTTTTCCTAATAGTCTCTATTTAAACAAAAAAATTCAAACTTTAATGTTCTAATTGTTAGACTTTATCTAAATGGCTCAAAATCCTTAAAAAGAAAAAAAGGAGAACAGAAATGATTTTCTAAATAATACTGCATGGCCACATCTACATTCTTTTAAGGCACTTCCTAATTAAAGAACTAGAGGATATCTTAGTACCTGTATATTAATTAGAAATTCAAACACTGAGAACTTTCAAAGTACACATTTTAGCCTTTCTTCTTGGTAATTTACCCAACTTCCAGTTTAGGTAGAACTTTACTGTGACATTTATAATTCAGGTTGAAATTCTAACCTTCCAAACACTTTGTGATTAAGGATCTGGATACTGTGGATAATAAATTCAAGTTCTCTGGTGACTGTTTGCCTTTTGCACATATCCAAATGGCCTTATTTTTTTATTGGCTTTGTTCAAATTGTACATAAAGCCCTCTTCGCCCTACCTTCAGCCCATGTCCTTCAGCTCTCCCTCCAATCCCCTCCCCACTCTGTTCCACCATCCTTATTCCTATTCTTATAATTTTACTCTTGTAGTCCAAGAACCTCTGTTTTTTCATTACTGCCTCTAATGGAGAAAGTAGCTGGATTTCTCTAAGCAGTAGTGTTTATACAGTTTGGAAGTGAACTTCAATTTTCAATCAAATCCTTACTTCCTCACTCAGTAACCTAGTATGGTTTCCTAGGGCTGTACTCCTCTGCTTGCATTTAAAAGCAATAATTTCTGGTAGCCTGACATCTAACACATTAAGGAGTTTTACAAGCATCTTTTCTAATAACCTAAATTATCAAATTAATGATAATGTAGCCAGTAGCCAGCCTGGCTTAGTGTTTTCTTGAGCTAAAAGCTGCATAATTTAAGAGAAGGGTGAGTGCAAGTTCTCTATTCCAGAACTGTAGCTGGCTACCTTTTCTTGAAAAATTCTTGATTATTTTGTATTAATAAGAATCAGGCCAAATTCTTTAATCAGTTCCCTTGAGTGAAAATATTCTACTTCAACGTAATAAGGATGTATCTGTTAACTTATAATGAATGAGTGGGGGTTGCACAAAGGCAAGTGAAACTAATATATCCGATCTTGTGATTCGTAACATCTATGGATGTTTAGCTCAGTGTTGAATTCAATTTAATGTTGAATCATTTCAGGAAATCCAAAGCGTTCTCATTACACAGGAGTGAGTGTGTTTCCTCAAGGAGGTACAGTACTTGGCCTCTCCTAGATGGGTCTGAATCACCACTTCGTCTGGCTGCTATACAAGTACATATTGTTTTATTGAATAAGAGGGTAAAAAGTCACATAAAACAGTGCATACTACAAATGGCCAGGGAATAATTTGACTTGCTTTGGTGCAACTTAATTTACACATTGGACTTCTAGAGAAAAAAAGAAACCCTTTCCGTAAATACAGCTTAGTCTGGGCACACAAACCATGAATGGCTTTGATTATTATTTTTTAGATGAGATCCTCCCCTTTTTTGGATTATAATATGTTAAAAATAAAATAAAACTACTTGAAGACAGGGAGAAAATTAAATATAGAATTAAAATAGGATCAGGAGGGCTTACAGTAGGTAAAATAGAAGAGAAAGATAAGAATGTAGATTCAGATTTCTAACCATTTATTCCCAACTCGACTGAATAAAAGACATGTCTTTCTTCATAGGGTTGAATTTTTTCTCAAACTTCTGATTCATAGTCATTTTTAATGTTTGACATATTGTCTCCAGGAAGAAAATATAGTGAACTTGTTTTTCAAGCTCAGACCACATGCAGGGATATTGCTTTAAATAGAAGGATGTCGATGGTTTTGCAAATTATGCTTGTTCTATACAATGTCAACATCTTTGGAATTTGATATACATGAGGATGTTTAGATAAACACTGTATACAGTGATCCTGATTTGAGCATTTGTATTAGGGAAGGGAAAAATTAGACTATAACTAGAATATTAGCTGGGTATTTCAAATATAATGTGCATTTATTCTGAAATATGCAGCTAAATCATGCTACAGTGTCTTCTGAGGGAGATCTGAGTCCTTTGGAATATTTACAAGTGAATAATGGGTATGGATATACATAGACCCAATCTGAATCTGTGTCTACACAGAATCAGAATTAAGGAAAAGGGAGAGACAATCACAAAAATGTGCTCTGGAGCTACTGTTGTTTGCCTGCTCCTGAAGCTATAGAAAGCTGTGTTGTCACCTGGGCTTCCACTGTAGAGCTGAGTTGAGGGATGAATTTCAGTCCTTTTCTTTATTTCTCATACATTTTAAACTTTGTTTTCAGTATTTCAATATATGTTTTTATTTCTATACATCAATTAATTGTAAACTCTAGCTCCTTCCCTGGAAGGTAATTTAACACCAGACTGGGATTTTGCCTTGGTTTTATGTAGTACTAAATTTTCTGAGATATCCTTTGAGTTGTAGGTTATTCCAGCTCACATTGTCCCATCAGGTTGGTCTTCTGGCCCCATGCTGAGGGTAGAGCAATCTTTGGTGAGCACCAGGCCTTGGATCCAGTCCCCCTGGGGCACCTCATGGCCATTTTCCCGCATTTCCTGCCAAGTCCTCCAGGCGGTATCAAGAGGGAGTGGAAATCCATTTTCCTCTGCCGAGTCTAAAAATGTCTTCTCATCTGAGTGAAATCTCTCCCTCTTCAAACTCTCTCCTCTTGCATATGCTGAGGCTTTTAGAAATGCAACCCGCAGATCCCTGTCTCAGACCTTCAATAGGCAAGAAACCCAGCCCAGAGTCTTCTACCTGCTTGAATGCAGGAAGAGAAAATGGAATATATTTCAAAATATTGTCCTGCCGCAAATGTTTTCTTGCTATGGGATTCTTCAGTTCCTGAATCTAGACCATAATACCTGACTTTCACAACACAATTTGGATTTGAAGGGCTTTTGGGAATTTGAAAGTCAGTTTGCTATGATATTGGTTAAGAAAAATGGATCTTACATACATGGACTTAGAGTTAAATGTTATGGCTTGAATCCCGCCCCTTGCAGCTCAACTACCACGACGGGTAACTTTCCTTAACCTTTCCCGTCCCCACTCCTTTAGTTCAGGCTTTCATTTGTCCTTCACCTGGACCACCATAATAATCTCCTAACTGGTCCCTCTGTCTCCTATCTGATCTTCTCCAGTCTATCATGGATCTTAATGATATATACAATATGGTCATCCGATAAAACCCTTCAACGACTCCCTGTTGGTCAGAGGGCAAAGTTCAAACTCACAGCAAGGGTTCAAGACCCTTCATGACTGGTTTCCTCATGCCATTCGGTGGCAGATACTCCCAGCTGTCTTTCAAATTCCATTTTTTTCTTTTCTATGTTAATATCAGCACACATTTTTAACTGAGCACATTGGCCACCATAGCAGAATCCATTAGAAGTCTTCAGCAGTTGATGTGGCCATGCGACTAGTTCTGACCAGTCGCAAGCACAAGTAGCAGAGGGTAGCTTCTAAGAATCTCCCTTAAAAGGTAGCTGGCATAGGCCTCTATTCTTTTTTTCTTTTCCTTTCCTCCTTTTTGCTGCTTATAAAGTAAATGTGATGCCTGAATCTGGAATAGCCATTTTGGACTACCAGGAGATCGTGGGGATGGAAGCCATGTGCCGGGAAACAAGATCAAATGAGCGTGAGTTCCTGAAGACTTCGTCTCACCAGCCCACCATACCAGCCGGGACCACCCATTCACTCCTGTATTCCTGAAGAAAACATTCAGTGTCCTTCCTTCTCTGCTCCCGACCATGCCGAATACTTTGCTGTTATTGGATTCACCACACAATTCCTTGCTTCTGTGCTTTCTGCTCCTCGGCCTTATGCTTTACCTTTTTTGGCAAATTTCTTTTTATTGCGACCCACTTCAAGGGTCTCCTCCTTTGAGAAGACGACTCATTCACAGCAAAGCAAATCTGTTCATTCTTTGCTTTCGCCAGCAGTGTGTCTGGTACAGCTGCCTGGCATGGTGCTCCTTGTTACCAGTATCAGTGTTTCGTTGGTTTATTTGTTCTACATAACAGGTGGTAAATCTCTTCAGGTCATGACTGAATTTTGTTTGGTTTGTTTAATCTTTGTATTTCCAGTACCTAGCTCATAATTGTGTCCAATAGTATAATTGCTGGATGAATGAATAATTGAATAAAATTCTCTGAGATTCCATTTTCCCATCTGTAAAGTGGAAATAATTATAGTTCCCATCCTTTGAAGTTTTTGAGAATTACCTGAGATAGGATACGAGAAGGCTCTTTGTAAACTATAACACATTATCAAGAACACTAAGATGGTGTGGGTTTATCCAAATTTCTATTATCTGGCCAATCACCTTGCACAGATATAACTTCTATAAAATCGAGGCTGTTGACCTACTTTAAATCTCCAGGAAATGGAAACAAAGGATAAATTGGAAAGCGGGCACATTTCTAATCTTAACAATGTAAAAATTATTAATAAACCAAGGATTCTTAAGGTCAATTTAATTTCTATTGGTAGATGAGTATACTTGAGTCAAGCTATCCTATAAACCTTAGCTCTAAGTAACCTCTTCGGTCATTGAACAAACATACTAATGGCAAAATAGTTGCACTTCAGTTAAAACAAAGATAATACATGTCAAATAACTTCCACTTGCTGGAATCACCTCTAGATCCTAGAAGCGTAAGAGCCAAAAGCACAGGACGACCACCACCGTTCCCCCGTGGCAGCTGCTTTAAGAGAGCTTGAATGGGAGAGCCTGGAGCAAAGACTTGATGTACTATTGTTTCTGGCACATTAACTTAAGCAGCCAGTGAACTCTGGACATCCTTTCATGAAAATGGACCCTATGGGGCGATGGGCCTGCCCAGCTCATGCTCACTTCTGTCTTGGAACTTGGATTCTAAGCTCTGCATTATCGTGAAAATCCTTCACCAGAGCTACTGGGTGATTCTGATTCTGCTATGGTTCTTCAACTGTCTGGAAACAAAAACCCTCCTTCTGTTTTCTAAGATTTCCCAGCACCAAGATCTCATGTCTGGGGATCTAAAAGCCCCTACTTACTGCAATCAATTTGCTCTTAACACTTGAATGGAATCCAGTCTTGTTTTGCCCATGTTTTCCTGTCTGTGGGGGCTTGTGGGAGTGAAGAAGACTAGGTTCAATGCCACCTCTTACATTATGAATCAAAGACATAGGCTTCTAAAGCCAAAAGCATTTGTAAGATCTCCTTTTAAAAATATAGAAGGTTTAATACCTTCACTCTTCTATTTAAACTGATTTCAGGAGACACAGAGTTCAAAGTAAAGTTAGGGCTCTTCTCCTGCATATATTTGCAAACGCACAAAGCTGGGTCTGTTATGTCCTGTCTGAAAGGCTATCTATTTGTACAGCTTTATGCATCTCTTCACAGAACACCCATGAAGTCACAGCTCATATTTCTGCTTTAAATATTCGATCTTTTGGCTTTAAACACCCAAAGGGTTATTTGTCAAAATGGATCTTAAACCTCACCCCACAGCTCTGCAGATCTTTAAAGTAATGCTGGAGGGGTGGGAAGGAAAGGGTGGGGGCGACGGGAAAAGTCAGCCATTCAGCAAGCATTTATTGAGTGCCAAGTACGTGCAGAGCATATGGTATCTGGTAATAGGGGCAGTGAGGGGGATAAAAAGCAATGGAATATGTGTTCCTGACCTCAAGATGAAGGAGACAGAAACATAACCACTGTCAGTTCCATCCTCAATCCAGACATTTTAAATGTTTTCCAAAGGAGAGCAGGAGCCAGCAACCTGGGCATGTATGAGAATTTTAGCAGCAGCAGTGCTCATGGGCATGTGCGTGTGCACAAGTGTGTGTGCGAGAAAGACAAGAGGAAAAGGTACGTGGGTGGAGGGAGGGGACTGGGATGAGCAAAGAGTCGTGCCTTGTGTGGAAGTTCCTTTCCTGGTGTGTTTTCTCAACGTCTTCTGACCCGAGATGCCTTAATTCAGCTCTCTGCGAGCCCAGCAGCAAGCTCCCATGTTCTCTTTCCACAGCCATACATTCATTCCCCATCTTTCAGATCCTTGGAGTCCCGGCTTTTTGTTTTTCCAGATTTGTGTTTGTTTGGGTCTTACAGGAAGACAAAGCTTCCTTGCTTCTTCTGATCATTCATTCCGAGTCCAACTCTGGTTCTAAACTGTGCTGCGGCCAGTTGGAAGAACACACATTGTACGTGGGCTGGGTGGACCCAAGAGGGCTGCCTCCCTGGGCTCGGGTGGACGTGGCCTCCTCGACCCCCCTGGCCCCTGTGCCGTGAATGGGGACTTGGATAGCACAGTGAAGTACTGCTGAGCCCTTAGGGACTATGCAGAGTAGTGATGAGGCAGGCGGGCTTGGATTTGAATCCTACTTCCACTGGTAACTACCTTATAAAACCTTAAAAAAAATTGAGCCTCAGTTTCTCCATGTCAACTGGAAATTCTCTCATAGCATTATGATGATAGTTACATGAATTAATACACATCAAGTGTTTAGCACATAGCAAGCCCTCAATAACATTTTAGCTCCTATTATAATGAATATGGTTTTCATGAATATTCATGCATTTTATTTGCCTTTAGGCTTTTCTCTGAGCCCTCAGATACAGTTGTTCTGCCCTACAAAGTATGACTAAGAGAAAAACAGGAAATGTGACTTACTCCATCCATTAAACAAGCCTTTTTAAAGTGCTGAGTGCATTGCCCATTACTGTGTCAGGTCCCTCCCTCCTGCTTCCTTTCCTCCATCCTTCTACAAACATTTATTGTGTGTCTGTGAGGTGCCAGGCATTGCGTTAGATGTGAGGAAAATAGCAATGAGATAGACATATGTTTCCTTCTATCAGATAGATTATGATCCAGGAGGAAAGATATATTCCACAAGTACAGCCATGGGTAGAACCAGAGCTAAGTTCTAGGTGCTACAGTAGCACTTATGGAACAGGGAGATCTTATCAGATCTGCAGGGTCAGCAAGACCATCATGTCAGGAGTTTCCATTTTTGAAGCCAATTCTCAAAACGGTAAGTGACTTGGCTGCCCTGAGGTCAGTGGTGTTTTCATTGTGCTTCTAGACAAAGCTGGCATTTTCTAATGAGCTATCAATCAAATCCACGAATTTCCGATTCAAATTTTAAGTGGCAAAATGACTTTTCATTGGAAGATTTGGACATAATGCCTACCGAGAAAGGGACATATATAAACATCAAGATTTAAAATAATGAATTCATAGGTACAGCCTGGTGTGTACTTTATGAATACTTAATGTAATGTGTTTTTTTATTAGTCCTTCTATTCCGAATTTAGTCATGTAGTCCAGATTTTACTAGAATATTTCTTTGTACATCATCTTCCCTTGATTAAGACAAAAGCCAGATTATGAATATGGTTCTAAAACTTCTCAAATCATTTGTAACTTTCTCCTGCAGCTAATAGCTTCCATGCCATTATAGAGAGGATGAAGGTTTAGGGAACTTATCCTTATTGGCTACCAACTATGTGTGAATGCTATATGTAATCTCCTTTAATGCTATAGGAACCTTATAAAATACGTCTTTTTTTCTATCTCTTTTTTATACATTAGAAAGTTGAGGCTCAGAGAGATTAAGAAATTTGCATGCAGTTCTTGTATTCAAGCCAAGATTACCTGATTCTAAATATACTCTCAACTAGAGCATGAATGGTCTGACCATTCACAGAAAGACACACAAGAGTTTATTTCCACCATGCACAGTACTTTTTAATTTATATGACCTCTGCAAGTCTGAATAGTCACACAACAGTCAGAGTGTAACATAAAAATCCAGTTATAGTCCTTGTATCACAAACTTTGTGCAATATATCCTGGGCTCTAGAACTCCTTTCACTTTTTTGCCCTAAATCTATATTTCTTTGAGATTTTTTCCCATGTATTATAGTTTAACAGAATAATAAAGACCATTCCACAAGCAGGAAAATGGTCATATATACATCCCTGTCTAAGATCATAATTCTATTTGCCTGGACTGATTAAAATTCTCTTTCGAGCATAGCAAACTTAAAAATTTGCCCTTATTCACTGTGCTTAAAATGAAGCCAGTATCTTCCTTCAGCATTGGATTAATCTTCCTGCTTTCCACGAAGCCACCTGTTTTCCCCAGGCACCTGTGCTCAAATCCTTGTAGCCCTCTTGGACTCTTCCCTCCTCCTCATTCTCCCTCATCCAGAGAGGCATCATGTATAATGAAAACAACTTTTGTATCAAGTGGCAATACACATTCACCCTCTCATCTGACCAACTCTTCATAGAAGCCACCTACTGGGATTGCCGTCAATTCCATATTACCAGTGAGGAAACAGGCTTCAGAGACATCAGAAGCTGATGCTCAGAAAGGGGAGGACTCGAACCCAGGACTTTACGGACCACAAAAGGACTTTATGTACCGTCCAGTCTTCCTTCGTCATCAGTCTTCTGCTCATCTGTTTCATTTCCCAGGAGCTCCCCTTGAGTCAGACCTGCATTTCCTTATGCTCAAATGAGTGCCAAGGCTCCTGAACATTCATGTTCCTCACCTTCGGTCCACATCCCATGTCCCAAATCAGATATATTTTTTCCCACTGTTTAAAGTAGTAGTTCTAAATCTAGTAAAGCTACTGACAATCAAATAATAATAGTGTTTTAGCCATTTATAGAAAAAGGAAACATTTATTTCTTAAAATAAGCATTTAAAATTTAGTATTTTAAATATCTCCTCCTTATAGATTTTTCTTTAACTTTTATCCTAATCACCAGTTAATAGGAGTATGTAGTGATCTCATTTTGCCTGCAGATGGTTTCTAGGGACTCTGTCACATGTCACTTTGAGAAACACAGCCCCTAGATGGTAAATGTTCAAATGATGGCCATGACCTTCAAAACTCTGTCCCCAGGTCACATTTCTACTACTTTTCAATCCATCATCCTTCCCTCTATGCGGTGGGTGGAAGTTCCTAGTCCAGCATATAGGAGTATTCAATCGATGCTTATTGTCCTTCAGTCCTCAGAGTTTGTAATGCCCTGTGCTGTGCTACATTTTTATGCTTTGCATGTGCAGAGGCCCTGGCTCCCAACTTCTTCCTTTCCTTTCCTTTTTCTTACATTTTAAAAGATAAAAGCCACTATTTATTGAACTCTTTCGGTGTCCAGACACTCCCCAAGGGCACTGCCTATATTAACTCGCTTAAGCTCCTCAGTACCCTATGCAGAGGGAATTAGCTCACTTAAGCTCCGCAGTACCCTATGCAGAGGGAATTAGCTCACTTAAGCTCCGCAGTACCCTATGCAGCGGGAATTAGCTCACTTAAGCTCCCCAGTACCCTATGCAGCGGGAATTAGCTCACTTAAGCTCCGCAGTACCCTATGTAGCGGGAATTAGCTCACTTAAGCTCCGCAGTACCCTATGCAGCGGGAATTAGCTCACTTAAGCTCCCCAGTACCCTATGCAGAGGGAATTAGCTCACTTAAGCTCCCCAGTATCCTATGCAGCGGGAATTAGCTCACTTAAGCTCCGCAGTACCCTATGCAGCGGGAATTAGCTCACTTAAGCTCCCCAGTACCCTATGCAGAGGGAATTAGCTCACTTAAGCTCCGCAGTACCCTATGCAGAGGGAATTAGCTCACTTAAGCTCCCCAGTACCCTATGCAGCGGGAATTAGCTCACTTAAGCTCCCCAGTACCCTATGCAGCGGGAATTAGCAAGACCTCTTTCTGGGCTTCAGCTTCCGAATTTATAAAATAGAGAATAAAACTTACCTAATAGGATCATTGTGAGGGGTGAGTGAGTTAATACATGAAGTTCCTAGGACGTGATTAGCTCTTAATGAATGTTAGCCATTATTATTATTATTATGCCATCTTCGAACTGTGGGCATACAAAGCTCATGTTGATTGAAGACTTACTAGTAGCCGGTGAAACCAAGGTTCTGACTCGACCATGTCTCTGGAGTCTGAACTCTCAACCACTGGGCTCCACTATCTCCCTTGCTCTTTATTCCTACTTATATATCCCACCCCCTCTAGAAAACCTTGGTCTCTCGTTTATGTTCCTAATATCTTCTTTGACACATCATGATATGTATAAGATCTTAACTATATGAAATAATTTCTGTTGTCTCCAATGTATTAGCACTTAGGTACAGACCTCTACTAGTGACATAATTTTTCCATTTCTTGCTTGTGCTGGGGGCCTGCAAGACCTCCTGCTGGTCCAGTGATTTGCTAGGAGGACTCACTGGACTCAGCAGACATGGTCAGGACTAAGATTTATTACAGCAAAAGGATACAAAGCAGAATCAGCAAAAGGAAAAGGTGCCTGGGACAAAATCTAGAGGAAACCAGGTACAAGCTTCCAAGAGTCCCTTCTCAATGGAGTCACAGAGGATGTGCTTACTTCCATCAGCAGTGAGTTTTGACAACCCATATGAAGTATTGTCTAGCAGGGAAGCTCATTAGAGACTCGGTGCCCATGGTTTGTACTGGGGGCCAACCACATAGGCATGCTCTGCCCAGCACATAATAAAATTCCAGACTAGGAATTCTTTCCTTTATTCTTCGTGGGAATAATGAAAGCAGCTGTTCAGCATGAACCACATTGCTTGTCCAAACAGTTTAGGCACAGTGAGTCACTCTTATCAGTGCTGGGTATGGTGGGAATCTCCTGTAATGTTAATTTTATGTGTCAACTTGCAGGGTATTTTTGAATCAGAGTAACATTTAAATCAGTGAATGTTGAGTAAGCAGACTGCAGTCCATATTATGGGCGGGCCTCATCCAATCGATTGAAGGCCCGAGTAGAACAAAAGGACTGGCCACCCCTGTAAAAGGAAACTTAAGCAAACTGCCTTTGGGCCTCAGATCAGCTCTCCTGGGTCTTGAGCCTCCTAGTTCACATTGTAGATTTCAGACCTACCAACCTCTAAAAATCACATGCCCCATTCCTTATTATAATACGTATGTGATGTATATCCTTTTGGTTCTGTTTCTCTGGAGAAACCTGACTAATTCACCTCCCCAGATCCAAGTTCCCAGGTGCTGGTCAAGGGTCAACCTTGTAAGCAAGGGTTCCAAAGTATAGCAGTCTCAGGCCTGCTATGTGAACCTTTTTCTGCATGCTACTAGATTTTATAGCAATAGCAGCAGCCAGAAGGCAGCCGAGCCCATGAATAACTTGAAACCATGAGGTGGAGAGAAAGCGAAGAGAAGGAAGTTGGCTGGTAGTAGCAGAGAAGTAAAGGCAGCAAAGAGTCCTAGCGTAGTGGCTTCACGGTCATGGTGGAGCATCTGAGTGGGAAACGGGAGTTGTCCATAACTGGGGAAGCAAAATGAGCAGGTAACAAGATGCTCTTTTATTCCACAAGCCCTGACCACATAACTGTGGTTTGTGGTGGATTAAAGATGGCCAGAAATTCCTTGCCGCTCTGCATGATGATGTAGCATCTGTTTCTCCTCTCCTTGACTCTCGGTTGGCCTGGGTTTTGCTTTAACCAACAGAACACCACAGAATTGACACTGTGGCTCTTTCAGGCATAAGCCTTAAGAAGGCCTGGAAGTGTCTGCATTTGTGCTCTTGGAAGCCACAAGTCCTCCTGTCATGAAGTCTGGCAGCTACTCTGCTGGAGAAACGACGTGGAGAGAAAGAGAGGGAAAGAGACGCCCACCCAGCCCCCAGCTGTCCCAGCTGAGGCTCATGCATGGCAGTGAAGTTATTCTGGGTGTTCCAGCCCAGCTGAGACTCCAGGTGACAGCACCGGCCTGGACGATGCCAGGCAAGACCAGCAGAAGAATTGCCCTGTCACACCCCACTCAAATCATGAAATTGTGAGCAAGTAATAAAATGGTGTGACCTTAAACCGCAAAGTTTCAGGATGGTTTGCTTCATAGCAAGAGGTAACTAATATGGTGAGCAGTGAAAAGGCCTGAGAACCCCGGCTTCCCTGACCTGGAGGGACATCAGAGCAGAGACAGGAGGTGTCTGTGGCAGGGCGGCTGGATGACTCCATGAGATGGACACAGGTGCTCTTTCCAGTTTCCACTGTTTCACAACACTGACATGTGTCACCTCACGAAGGAAACAGTCTGTACCCTTTTGGATTAAGCTTTGCCCTAGAATATTTTCCAGACTTCCCCCAACTCTGTGACCGGAGTTTGTGGACAGCGGATGGAGGTCCCAGGCACCGTGAGTCACTTTTGTTTATGTGATGCCTCTTGCCTTAGTGGACATGTTAGATCATTTCATAAGCCCCATGCTCTGAAGCTCGTTTCTTCATTGGGGAGCCAAGATACAATGTGTACCTCATCTCCAGCGAAGATTCTCAGTATGTGCCTGAGTGCGTATGTGTAGGATGCCAAGCCAGTGAGTCCACAAACGTAACGGTTACCTCCAAACCAGTCTCCCTGAGTTTATTGACAGAACTGATGGGTCATTTAGTTGTAGCAGAAACTGGACCTATGACTAATTGTTGCAAAATATTTCTTCTCTCTTTTATGGATGAGGAAACCTTTTATGGAGAGGCAGAGAGAGAAATATCCCAGGAATTACCCAGAGCTGCTCGACAAGTCCAAATTGAAGGTAGGGATATAATCCAGGTCTCCCAAATCTCTCTTCAGGGTTTTCTCCACTATTGGCAGCATTAGTTTTCATTGATAAGTTTGTATGTCTCCCAGCTGGAGAGGGCGCAGGCTCAGCCCAGCACTTTTTTTTAATACCTTAAATGCAGCATATTTCCTCTTTGTGATGTCACTGCTTTACCCCGCACACTTGATTAGTTTCTTATGGGCAGTCTCAACCATCTCTTGGGGTGGCAGGGGAAGGTCTGATAAGAAATAAATTCCCAAAGGATCACATGTTGAGAAAGAATGTATAAGCTCAGCCAGCGGGGGGAGGGTGGAGAGTCTCTCCCTGCTGATAATCTTGGGAGAAAGAATTGCCTTACTTAGAAATATGACATTTTTCTAGACCACCTCATTTCATCTGATAAAAAAAGACCACTTTCCAATAGGTTCATATGAAAGAAAATGAATGAAAACAGCTAGGAGGTAATCTAGAAAGGTAAATCACAGTGAGTAAAACCTACATGTTTATATCCGGTCAGCAGACACTCTGTTTTATTTACAGCATATGGTGACTCCATCCATACATCTATCTATTCAACAAATGATGATTAAACGCCTACCATGTGCAAAGCCACTTGAGGTAAAGACTATACTTCCTGCTTCCAGAGACTGCTTTTACAGTCTCATAAAGGAGATAAGACAAGATATGAACACAAAGAACTAGGATCAAGGTAATAAATGAGTAAGTACCACAGGAGGGAAAATTAAGGTCTAGATGGAAGTTCAGGAAAGGGAGACACCACTTCTGGCCAAAGGAAATACACAGTCAGATGATTCCTTAAAAGTATAATCTATCAGCCTCCCTCCAACTCCTGATTTAAAAGTCTCACACAGTTATTAGTTATATGACCTTGGGCATATCATAAATTTTCTGTGTCTTAGTTTTCTTATCTTTAAAAGGGAAAAGTTGGACTAAATGATCTTGAAGGTCCTTTCCGCTCTGAAAAACTGAAAGACATAATTTTTCATGAGAAGACCCAGCTAAATGTATGGCAATCTATTCTTTATACAACAGAGTAACTCTTTAAACCTAAGTAAGATCATGTTACCCATGGCTTAAAATGCTTTCGTGGCTGCATTTCAAAGTAGGCCCCCACTCCTTTTGATGGAGCACAAGGTCCTGTGGCGTCTGGCCGCGCTCTCTCCCCAGCCTCATCTCCCAGCCTCCTGCTCCGGTCACAGGACCTCCTTTCAACTCCCTGAGTGCACCAAGCAGGACCTTCACACACGCTATTGCCTCTGCCAGGAATGCCTTTTCTCTTCTCTTCACAAAATATGTATACGTTCATGTATACATAATTTTTAGGACAAGAATCAAAGTACACAGTTTAAAAGAGCCAAATGATGCTTCGGGTCAGAACCCAGGAGGCTGAGAGGAACGGAAATCATGCTCCTACATATAGACGTGCGCTTAACCCCTGGTTCCCAGGCCCCTCTCCCCACTGTCTCTGGGCCTACCATCCCAGGTATGGAAGATATAAGACATTCTTTCATCCTAACTCCACCCACAAACCCTGCTATAATTGAGTCTAAAAATAATTAATGAGAAAGGAACTCAGAAGGACAAAGAGAATGGGTGAAGAGGGAGAGAATTGTGATTGCAGAGAGTGAGCACAGTTTTAGAAGATAAAAAGGAGAAGGAGGACTTGGCAAAGTTAGGCAAAGTTCACCTTTTCTGTGGAACACAAATCCTCTGGAATCCTGGCAGGGTGAGGGAGGGCCAGTTAACTCAACAGGAAGGAGGGAGGACAGAATCTGGGGGTCCAGGTTTATGCTCACTTTCAAAGCATTCTCCTGACTTACTCCCCACACCTCCAGCCCTTGCAGCTCCTCAGGGGCTCCCCGCTCCTGGGGGCTCTCTGGGGAGCTCAGAGCTGTGGCTTGGCCTCTTTTATGTTGGCCCCCTGTTTGTAAGCACTGGTTACTCAGCATGCCTAACTTTGCCAAGTCCTCCTTCTACTTTTTATCTTCTAAAACTGTGCTCACTCTCTGCAATCACAATTCTCTCCCTCTTCACCCATTCTCTTTGTCCTTCTGAGTTCCTTTCTCATTAATTCTTTTTAGACTCAATTATAGCAGGGTTTGTGGGTGGAGTTAGGATGAAAGAATGTCTTATATCTTCCATGTTAAACTGGGGTGCCTCTTCCTTATCTCACGTTCAGACTTTTCATCTTTACCTATCAGGCTCAAAGTCAGAGGTGGACTTCCCTGACCACGTATCTAAGACCATCCTACAGCTATCAGATAACAGATGAACTACGATTAGCACCCTGTTCACTTCTTTCATGATGTTTAATATGATTAAAGCTGAATCTTCACTTATTGATTTATTACTTTTAAAGACATATGTTTGAGGTCTGTTTGCTCTCCCAGCACTGCAGGCAAGCTCAAGGGAGGCAGAGACCACATCTATTTCCTTCCCCCAATTTATAATGAGTGCTTAGCACAGGGCTTCACCGTAGCAGATGCTCAAGAATTCTTACTCATGAATGTCAACAAGCAGGAAAATCGAATCTTGCACTCTACTGATGGAGCACCACCAAGGCCCGAGCAGGCCAGAAGGCCAAAGACAAAGATGTATATTGTATAATTGTATATTGGCATAGACACTGGAGCAAGAGTGTGTGTGTGTGTGTGTTCAAATCCCAGAAACACTGATCCCTCAGCTGTGCAACCTTGTAGATAAATAACATAAACATGGAGATTATAATAGTATCTCTACCTCAGGAGACTATTGTAAGGATGAAAATAAGCTCTTAGAACAACGGCTAGCACAGAGTCAGCACTACATGAGTGTAGGCTGTTCTGAATCAGAGTATTTGGCTCAGGAAGTCCTTGGCTGGGTGAGAATCAATGTTTTGCTCTGAAAATTTAAGGCTAAACTTCCATATAAGAAAGAGCTGGCATGTCTGGAATGTTAAGAATCCAATTTCAAATTCTAGATTCTACTACTTAGGTCTTCATTGTGTTCGCACTTATGTCAGGTGATTTATAAAGCAGGGCCCCTTGGGGTAGCTCCAAACAGAAGACTTCTTCTTGGGGACGACGTATGGTGGGGAAGATGAGGTGAAGCCTAATAGGAAGGAGGTAACCTGATAAGCTTAAAAGAGTAGAAGGCTTGGAAGGAATAGGGCATAAGCGCAAAGAAAGGGGTCTCAGGCACTTGGCAGGCTTTGGTTGAAATGCCAGCTTTCCCACAACGAGCTGTATGACCTTGAGAGATTTGTGGGACCTTGGTGCTTTGATTTCCTTAGCTATCTCAAACCTAACAGGAGATGTGCAGAGAAAACGTAGGCAAGTACCTGATGCATAGGAAAATGCTTTGGTATTTAAATTATTATCATTATTATCAGGATTAGTCAGGAGTCCAGGGTTCAAATGCCACCTCTGAATCAGACTGGCAATGTGGCCTTAGAGGATTCACTTTCTTTTTCTACTTCCAAGAGACTCATATGTGAAATCCAGTGACTATATTTCTTTGCAGCCTGTAAGTCAGAATTCTACTATCTCTGGGGTAGCCCTAGCCCACTCTTTCATGCATGCACAAACTCCTGGATTCCTCCACCTTTTCCAACTTTTGCCATGACAGTATTTCCAAAATGTGGTCTGCTGCTGTGCAAAACTAACCTACATTACTATGTGAAGGGTCAGTGGAAGTCAGCCTCTAAGATGGCCTTCTTGGTCCCTACCTCCCAGTACTCACGTCCTAGGTAGCCCTCTCCCACAGGTGTAACCAGTGGGATTTTTCAGACATGTCAGAGTGTAACTTCTGAGACTAGGTCATGAGAGGCATTGACAATCTCCCTCACTTCTTGGATCCCTCACTCTGGAGGAAGCTACCTGCCATGTCATAAGGACACTCAAGCAGCCCTATGGAGATGTCCATGTGGTGAAGAACTTAAATCTGTGGTCAACAACAAGCCCTAACTTTCCAGGCATGACAGTCACATGGATCCTCCAGCCTCAATTAAGCCTTCGGTTGACTAGTCCTAGCCAACATCATGACTGCAACCTCACAGGCAACCCTGAGTCAGAACCACCCCACTGAGTGGTCCCAAATAACTGCCCCTCGGGAAGTGTGTGTGATAATATGTATTTATTGTTGTTTCGAGCATCTCAGCAATTAGTTATGTGGCAATAGATAACTGTACAGGGTTCCCTGGGAACATGGTATGTACAGTTGAGTCAGTATACAAGAGCAGACCGTGTAGCTAACCTGGACACTGGCTGAAACCCAATGAACCTTTCCAAAATTTCATTCATTTCTCTTCCCCTGTAGGTAGCATGCTGTTTCCCAGATCATAACATTTTGGATTGTAGTTCCTCTTGTTATTCTGAGGTTGTTTTGCATAATAAGGCAATAAGCTGCAGTTTCTTAACCTCCCAGACCTGCGCCAGGGTCTCACAATTTTTGTTGTCCTTCAGTTTTCTTTCAAGGCCCTGGCAGTGGCCTGTGCAATGTGTTCACATGGTCCTATGGTTAATAAAAATTGTGAAAGAATAATAGTTAACTACAATCAATTAAACACCACTGTCTCTTTCTACTGCAACTTGCATTCTGTCACACTTCTCTTCATGTCCAGTGGCATTAGGGTGGCCATGAGCATTTTCAGCACTCAGCTAAGGGAAAGTTGAGTTTGATTTGGATTTAGTGCGATATGTTTTTGTGGTTCACAGACACTTCTGTGTAAAGTTAAGAAATTTTGCAGCGTTGGGATGGCTTTGAGCAACACTCCTGGGATATTGCCGTGCTGACACAAAGGGGTATGGCCAGAAGCCATATCATGGTGAGAACGTGCCCTACACTATGTCATACAGGCCCCAGGAGCAAGCGAGTCAAGGAGGAGACGTAAAGTGTGGAATATACAGAGCCAGAAGCCAGTCTGAGAAAAGTTCTTCTAGTCTTCAGCTGTGCAAGATGATAAGCCGAAGACTGACTAGGTCAGAACCTAGTCAGAACTACCAAAATAAAACACAAATTTAATCATTCATGACAGAGTAAAAGATTGAGTTATTTTTCTGTTCAATCTGTAGAGAATTATATCCCAAAGTCATTCTCATATAAAGAAATGAATGACCACAATAAAAAAAATGCAAACAAAAAATAAAAATTAGACAGGCGTAGAGGTGTATCAATAACACAGCTATTATATTTTTGCGGATCTTGTGAAATCTGAGGTATTTGTCAATACTTAAAAATTTGTAATGCATTGTGATTTCTCTTCCTAAGTAAATATTCCCTTCCAAGCCTGGTTTTGTATTTATAATTTAGTGTTCTTCTAAAGAGCACCCCCAAAATTGTATTTGCTCCAGGCTTCACAAACCCTGGCTCTCCAGATCACTCCAGGAAGTCCCTTCCCTTCTGCAGCCCCGCCTCCCGCTCTGGCTTCCATCTGAGCTGCCCTCCCCTCTCTCCTCACATGTTCTCAGTAGCTCTCATGAACAGCCTCGAGCCCCCCTGCCTCTTGGTTCAGAACCCTTCATTTCTGAGTTCATGCTCATATCCCCATTATTGAATTCTCGCTCCTGGAAGCCAAGTTTCTTCCTGACACCCTCATCTTGTTTGCTTTGACAGGAGCCCGTGGTGGCCCATCACCCACCCCCCGGCAAGGAATGTTCTTCCAAGTCTGTTCTCGCCACCTGCTTCATGGCCACAGTTAACCGAAGTTTGTTGAAGAAATGAATAGGCACATAATTGTATTATGTATCTGTTGGCATAAAAACAAATCGTCATTTATGTGATCAGTCTTTGCTTAGAGTTCAAAATTTCCTAGCTCCAGCTAGGCAAATTGCCCTAAAGCCCATGAGCCCTGGGGGTAAAGAAAATGTCACTACTGGGATATCACCTTTGCATTTCCACTGTTGAACATTTATCACCATGTTTTCTTCTCTTTCTGCCCTTTCGCTACCCTGTCACTCTCACCTAACACATGTGCTTGTGTACACACACACACACACACATGATTGTACTTATATGCACTAGAGGAATTGATTGTGAATTACCTGAGGCATATGTTTAGAGTTATTTTATTTAATACTTACATTTGTTGCCCAAGTGGCTCTGAAATCTGGAAAGGGAGAGAAGAGAGGAAATCCTGTGGTCAGGAATAAGCAAGGCCCCTGTGAAGGTCAGAGAGGTCCTGTTCCAGCTGACAGTTTGTAGAAGATGAGAGACTCTGATCTTAAAATGGGCCTCGGGAGAGAGAAAGGCATGTCTAATAAATCTCTGTGAGTTTCTCATAGGTTAACAGGAAAGATGCCTTATTTTCCCAGCAACAATGCATTTCCTTCATTGAGATAACTGAGTTCTATTTTATTTCCTTGCAAACTAGATTACAACCCTCTAAAATGAAACACCTCACCTTATGATACTTTCATGGAGTAGAGTGGACATCTGTTGTATTTGCCTGTCTAGCATCCATTACCTGTTATTCTGATAACAGTCCACTGGGTATGTGATGGTGGGAGCTCACTCCATGCCTGGATCCAGGAGTAGGCCCAGGACTCAAACTTTGTCCCCCCAAAATAAAACTTGAATGAAGTGTCAAAAAATGTAAATGGTTGTAGTTCATTTACCTCAACCTCAGTGGCCTGAAGAAAGTGTCCATTTGTTCCTGGCCTCAGATCCTTGAACCTGTTCCTCTACATCTGATTCTTTCATTTCCAGGTCCAGCCTATGAGCTTCTCCTTAACCTTTCCATTATTTTCTTTCTTTCTTTTTTCCTTAAGGATTCCAGTGCCAGTTTCTGCAGCTTGCAATCACAATAGAGCCATCATTAAAACTTAATTAATTTAATTGATTAACTTCTCAAGGGTCTTATTCAAGACCTTCATTAAGATATTTTACCTTGAGTTTACAATCTAACATAATTTTCTCTGAACTTTTTTTTTTTTTTTTTTTAATGGCAGGGTATTCCTCAAAGGAACCTAGTGGCTTAATCTAAACCTGAAATGGGAAATGCTCTGGCTGTTGCTGGGGTGGGGTGGGGCTGATGGATGCCCTGCCCTCTTAGTGTTCCCTCCGGGCCCTCCCAGAACTCACGCTCAGAACGGTCTCTGAGGACCCACAGTGGAATTCCATGGCTACACGTGCAACACACTGACAAATACCTCATCTCCTTCCAGTCTCTGGTCAAATGTCACATCTTCAAGATTTACCCTTCACCACACAATAGAAGAATGACTGTCCCTACCCCTACCTTTTGTCCTTCTAATGCTTTTAATGTGTTCTTTGTTGTAAAGCACCTACAAAATACTAAGATACAATATGGTTTACTCACTATTTTTATTTTATTTTATTTTACTTCAGTCCCTCCTATCTGGCACATAAGCTCCACAAGCAATTTTTTTTCTTTTTTTTTGTACGCTGATGTATCCTACATACTTACAGATAGTGCCTGGCAAATGGTAGTGTAGCACTCAATAAATGTTCCTTGAGTGAATGAATGAATGAGTGAACTAATGTTACAAAAGAAGCAGTTCCTTAGGTGGACAGTTATTTTTTTTTAGTCCTCAAATATTTATTGGATATCTTGATACTCTACTCTGTGCTCAAAAATACAAGAAAAATAAAGACATTTAGAAAATTAAACTTATTTAAATTAAAAAATGTTTTCAACTAAAAATTTGAAAACTTAAATTTTAAGTAAGGCTTTGTCTTATTCTAAGCTATTCTTCTTATTCTTGGAGAACTCACCGGCATAATTTCTGATTCTAGAGAAAAGTAAATTTTCCCTTCAATTTTAAATTGTCCATTTAGATTGTGCTAGATTGGAAAACTAGTCTCAGTTTTCCACTCCCACACTGGTGTAGCATTCTGCATCCATAACCCTTCCCCATAGAAATTTGCAGTGCCTCCTAGGAGAGCAGGCAGGCCATTCATCTCTGACATTGGGCTTTGCTGTGTGATTTCCTTTGGCCAGTGGAAAATGAGCAAATGTGTTTTGAGCAGAGGCTTTCATTGTGCTCCAGCTTGTCCCGGGATTTTACCATCTGCCATGATATGAGCAAGTTCCAGGTAGCCACTGGCCCCAGAATTAGAGACAGGTACAGCAAACCTGAACTCAACTCACAGCCTGAAACGTAGCCTCCTGCCAATCCACACACCTGTGAGCAAAAAGTCAATGCTTGTAGCTGTAAGCCCCTGAGATTTGGGGGTGGTTTGTTACCCAGAATTAGAGCACTAAAAATCTGAGTACTGTAGTCACAAATAAACATAATGAACTTAATAATAGTGGCTCTCCCTGCTGAAATATAAAATGGAAAAGAAAATTCCACTCTCCATTAAAATCAGAATTAGAAGGCATTTCGTCATTTTTCCAAAGCTCCCTTGAAGGTGAGTATGCTAAAAAAACAAAAGTGAAGCACATTTCCTAAGGTAAACATGATTTAAGTTGCAGTTCTAATAAAGGCCAAATGGCCTGGCAGTAAAGCATACAAGAGTAGGAGCAGAGGGGGTCCTAGCCAGACTGAGGTCCTTTTAGCCCCCTGAGTGAGCCATGGAAACCCAGTAATCCCTGGGTGTTCCTGCAACCAGAAAATGAAGATGGTGAATTAGATGGTTGCTGAGGTAGCTTTCCACTGTAACTTAACATCAGATTAACCATTCTTATGTAGAAGCAGAAGAAAAGTCTATTCTGTAGCAATAGAAGTAAAGTACTCTACAGATATGACACAATTAAGAATTTTTTTAATTAAAAAAGTACTCCATTCAATTGAATTCCAGTATTTTAAATAGAATTTTAAAAAAACAATGGTAAGAAAAAGTACAGCCTCACACTTAACTACGTCAAAAGGATAACATTCTTATAGGTAAGACAGTTATTCTGCAGACAGTCTTGTGGACATTTTCTTTGAAGAAGAAAAAATGGAGAAGCAGAGTATCACTTTGTTAATAAGAAAGACTTTTTAAAAAGGTAAGTGACTGGAAAGTCAATATGTTGAATGTTGTTCTCATGTAACTTTGCTATAGCAAAGGCACCGGTCAAGTGTCAGGATCCTTCCGAGTGTCCTACTCACTGTTCTTAGAACTGCTTTTGCAAACCTGATGGACTAGTCTCGCCAAGCTTCCCTCTAGTTTATGCCCCACATCCTGGGGGCAGAGGCAGAGCGGCAGAAATGTTTGCCCTCTAAAAGGCGAACTTCATGGGGAGAAATCCTTTTTAGTTTTCTGTTTTCTTTTTTATCCCCCATCTCCTCTTCAAGAAAGATTATCTGTCTTGGTAAAATGTCTTGTCTTCTCCTGATCACTTTATGCAACCTGCCTTCACCCAGCAATCGGCTACAGCAATGAGCTCAGTTCCGTCAGGGAGCCCTGTCATCTCTCAAGGCAGAGAGAATCATCAATGGCATCTCACTTCAACAAATTAGCCACAGTGTTTACACTGCAAGTCCTGGGGGCTGAGCTTTCTTGCATCTCAAGAAATTCCCAGGATTCTAATGTTTTCCCAAGTGGGAGGGTTTGGATCCGATGCATTTTACATATTACTTCTTTGGCTTAGCATACATTATTCTATGTGATCCTCCTGAAAGCTTGGAGCTGAACTCTGGGAAATATTCGCACATACGCTTGCACACACACACACACACACACACACACACACACCCATCAGTGCAAATAAAGAAGCCAGTATAGTGCAGGGGAAAGAAATTGATCTGAAAGTTAGGAGACCTGGAGACTGGCCTTCTACTTGAGGTTCAGGTGAGCCAATCACGAATTGGGTGACTTTAGGCAAATCACTTCCCCCATGGTTTTTTCCTCCACTGTCAAATGAAAAAGAAAGAGGTCGGGCTAGGTGATTTCTAACAGCTCCTCCAGCTCTAACATTCTGTAACTTTAGATTTCTAATTGGCAGCTAGATAGGCGTGAACTTTTGTAAGGCAAGGCAGTAGAAAACCAGCATGAATCACAGTTCAACATCAACTGTCACCTCCAGCAAAAGATATACCACACGACAAAGGCAGACTGAAAAACCAGTCCTGACAGACCCCCCCTGCCTCAATTTCCATGCAACGTTACTAACACGTTTACAAAATGGTGCTGTTGCCCGGCTGTTTCTAACGATTCGCCAACTGTATCTTATTGTGCCAGTTCTCATGGAGAACCCTCAGGACGTTGCCTCAGCATTTGAATGGCTCATATTACAGGGCGAAGGCTAAGGGAACAACATAGAAAAACATCGGAGTCAGGGGTGACCTAAATAACTTCCTGAGGTTCTTTTCAGGCCCATGAGTGAATGTATAAGAAGAACGAGCTTATTAATCAAAAAATGCAGATCTGCTCAATGTCTAATTATACCTGTCATTTTCATAGCCCACACCCAAGCCTGATATGGTTTCTCTCTCTGAAGTCACATAGCTGTATTTGCAGATCAGTTTTTAGTTGATCTGTGTATTTTCCATGTGACATCTCTTACATGTGACAGTTCAAAATTGTCCAGAGAAACACTAAAACCTCTCTATAGAACAACCCAGTAACCCAGACCACACAAACCCTCTCTCTCCTCTTCTCCCTGCTAGCCTCCTGTTAAATTCCTAGCCATCTCTCAAGGCCAAGCTCAAATCCTTCCTCCTCCGAGAAGCCTTTCTTGATCCCCTCCCCATCAGACTTAATCCCTCCATTCCTTGTATTCCCCAAGCACTTTGTACCTTTCTTATTTTAGCACTTACTTACCTGAGTCTGTCTTTTATTAAAGTTATTTCATGCATATGCCTTTCCTATGACATTTTGAGCTTCTAGAGGGCAAAAAAAAAGCCTTATTTTTCTTTCAATTGTCTGCACCATCAAGTAAAATGCTTTGTACATAGTACACACTTAAAATTGTTCCATGAAATGTGAAGGTAGAAAAATGAGTGAAACAGGAAGCATGTCATATCCATTCTTTTATTTTCAATAGCAAAACACTTTTTATGTAGTGTATTCTTAAAATTCTTCGAATCACTTACAAATGCATTAAATATTGCAAAAATACTAAAGTAGAAAATCAATTAGCCTTGTAATTTGTTTGTATTGCACATTAAAATAAATTCAGTCTATTTAATCAATGTCAAGTATAAAATTTTGCCAATAATATTCATTTGAAAGTAAATGCTCCTTTCATTCACCCAATGAGTTTATTTATAACGAGCCTCTACACATTTTAATTTGGAAGGAATGCATACTTTTAATGAAACACTCAGAATATTTAATTAATCATTTACAACAAGTCATAAAAGACATGAAAAGTCATCTTTCCACTTAAATGACTATTTCCTAGTATAACAAACTTTTCCACTCCTACTCAGGGCAAGCTACAGTAATTTCTGTTACAGTATTTTACATTTATCACAGATGTCACCATCTCATTATTTTTCTCCTTTGTGTGTGTGTGTGTATGTGTGTGTGTGTGTGTGTGTGTGTGTGTGTGTGTGTTCAGACAATTAAACTAAATCAAAGGCTGTTAAAATGATCTTGGTCTATCTCAGCCTCTCTCTGCTCCTCCCTCCACTTCACCTAATGTCCTAACAATCTTCACATACATTTCTTAAAGTTCTCAAAAGTATTGTCTTAAGTTTAAGCTTTGTAGATTTATAGAAAATGGCAATATCTTGCCTAATTATCATTTTTCACATCTATTTTCTATACTGGGTTCTGTGCAGCTCACAGAAATTCAACTCTCTTTAGATAACCTGTGTTCTTTAGGCAAAGGTAAGCCAGAAAATGAACTCATTCTCTATGGCAATAATGCTTTGTCCCTTCTGACAGCAGGGCTATTGTAAATGGTGAAGTTCAGTTGATATAACCTAATGCTTCATCTGGTAGTGTAGTAGAGTTCCATTTTGTTTTAAACAAAAGACAGAAATATGCTTTCCATTTCAGACAATGACCATTCATTCAATAAATAGTTGTTCTCCATTTATTGAGCATCTATTATGAGATAGGAGCTGTTCCAAAAGGGATTATAATCTTGTTGGGAAGAGAGAGTACCGTCAAAGTTTTTAATACAATGCAGTCAATGCTATAATAAAAACATATGCTAGAGTTTCCCACAGGGAAAGAGAGACAGTCTGTGGAATGTGAGCAAGAAACAGCAAGGTTTTATGGCCAATAAATACAAAGATCAGACGTTAAATACAAAAATCAGACCTTAAAGATCTGATAGTATAATAGGAGAGTCAGGGCTTCTGCTTACGTATCGATGGCATAGTGTGGAACCTATTAAGTATCAGAAGAAAGATACAGTCGGGCTATAGAGAGCTTGTTTTTAGATAGAGATGGGAACAGTCTTCAAGGAAAAAGTGGCCTTTGAGTTTAGCCTCGAAAGGAAAGTAAAATATAGATACATAAGGGTAGGGAGGGAAAGAGAGAAGATGGGAATGCGATTCTTGTTGAGGGTGGGGTAGTACAGGACAGTTCTGCTCTTGACCTTTCTGAACAGACATCAGACACTGTACTGGTGCCTTTGCTTCTTTAAATATTGCTGTGACCTCATAGGCATGACCTAACCAGACCTTGATCTCCCCCTTGACCTCATCTGCTGCTAATTGTCAGAAAACTTTGATTAGAGGTGAAGCTGTGTTGTAGTCCTCCTTGATAGCCAGGAAATAGATGGCGAAGGGCACCACTTGAGGGGTTTGCTCACTTTCTCCTGTAAACCTGCATTTCACATTGTTTAAGGTAATTGAAAAGCAAATGCCCCAGGCAGGAACTCTTTTTTAAAAGGAATGGTAGCCACTAGACAGCTACATGTGGCTACTACATTTAAATGAATCAAAATGAAATAATTGAAAAATTAGAATAAAAAATTCTGTTCCTCTGTCACACCAACCACATTTCGAGTGTTGAATAGTCCCCTGGAGCCAGCGGCTATCCCGTCGGGCAGTGGTGATATAGAACACTTCCATCATCAGAGAAAGTTCTACCAGACCTTGTTTCTCTAGAGCCTTACAACTTGGGGACCTTGTGCAAATGACTCATTATCTCAGTCTCCTCATCTGTAAATGGGATAATAAACAATGATGATTTAAGAGGATTAAATCCTATAAGGATTCAATTAGTTCGTATATGTAAAGAGCTTAGAACAATGCATTACACATGGTAACCCCTATATAAGTATGTGTTCAACAGATAAAGCACTTAATTTACATATCAAATACGGCAGTGAAGTCCAAATAATATCCAACATGAATAAAAAGGGTGGGGTGGGGAGTCAGTTCCTAGTGTTTCCTGCCAGCTGAGGTTCTCTTCCTACCTCTTCCCTTGGCCTCTACTCTTGTTTATTTTGTTCAGCTGGGAAGACCACCCGGCGGGAGCTCTTCTCTAGCGCACAGTGAGTGCTTGGTAAATATTTATACTAGAAATGACCGTGATGTATATGGAAAAGAACCGCTCCACCATCTTGGAACTGCAGCCACTGCCAAAAAGTAGATGACTTCAGGCAACTCGGCTGTGCTCCCTGGCAGATTAGGGGAGGAGGGGAAAACCTCAACTTGTTTGGGGATTTATGATGAGAAATAGTTCTGGTAACCAAAGTCTCTTGGATTCAACCCAGAATGGTAATCCCACTTGGATATATATTTGGGTGTTGTATCATAAATACAAAAAAAAAAAAAAGCCTCTTTGCCTGAGATACTCAGTGTGTGCTGTTGGATGGAATTCTTCCTCAGTCCGCACCCCATGGGGATGACGGACTGATTGTGAAGAAATAAACTGATGTCAGGAGGGTATGTACCCAGACTACAGACATTAATTTCTCCTTGCCTGGGAAATGTCTGTACTTGTGCAGAACACAGTATGTACCAATGACAGGCACAGCCCTCATTACCAAACAATATTGTCCTTCTTACACGCCACCCCTATACCAAGTTTGCCTCTATTTCACCTCTCATTATCTAAATTTTCTTCATCCTTCTAGGTCCTTGTAAAATATCCTTCCTTCTACGGGGACTTCTCTGATATATCCTTTCTTCTCTTTTTATGTAGAAGCAGAGTTCTGATTTTTAGCCAGGCCTCCCTCTCTATTTTAAAAATGTTAATACAAATTAAATAGCTAAAAATTTGCCAGACTCCTCAGCAGGTAAGTGTGGCCATACCATTATTCTCCCTTTCCTCACTCTGTGCTTCTAGGTGCTGGAGCACAGATGCAGTGGCTGGAGCTCTGGCAGCTGTATAAGACCCTGAGATAAGTAGTTAAGTGCTGAAATGAGAGCCTCAGCAAAGTCAGAAGACTTGGCCTGCAAAGTCTCTATGGTGGCACGATTCTAGCCCAGGACTACACTTATTTCACATGAGGAGATATTCCTCTATCTTTTCTAAGCCACCATTTTGTTGTTCTTTTTCCTGTCAAATATAGCTGAACCCAATCTCAAAGCAGGCATCCAACAATTATTTTTATTAACTTTTGTATGATTATTATGTGGTTATACTCAATTTGTGCCTTATAATAATTTACTTAGATGTTTAAGCTTATTTTTAATTAATAGACTTTATTTTTTAGAACAATTTTAGGTTCACAACAAAATTAGGCAGAAAGTCCAGAGTTTCAACACAACCCTTGTGTTGGTGTTTTCTCTTCTGATAAAACAATAGTGTTATGCAGCAGTATAACAGTATAACTCCTTTTGGGTTCCTGGACCCTACTGCAGTGTGTGTGTGTTGGCGTGGGGAGTCTTCCACACATGCCACCAAGCAACACTCGAACACCAGCAGGGTGTTGAAGAACTCAACTCAATTCTGATGCTGTCTGCCTGGAGACAGCACCAGATTCCCCAGGTTAAGGGTCCATCCTGCAAGACTGTCCCTCACCCCCAACTCCAGACTCTGGTAGCCAAGCCTCAGGCAGTTACCTGTGCTTCTGACCTACTGGCTACAAATTGGAGGTTCCAACCTACCCCTTGAGTTTGATTAATTTGCTAGAGCAGCTCACAGAACTCAGGAAAACACTTATGTTTATCATTTTAATAAAAGATACATAAATACAAGTTAACAGCCAGATGAAGAGAGACACAGGGTAAGGTCTCAAATAAAGGAGCTTCTACCCTGGTGGAGCTCAGGCCTGGCTCCATGGCATGGAAAGGCATTCTGGTTCCCCAAGAGTTGAATCTCTCCTCCAACAGAGAAGCAAGATACAAGTTCTCAGGGGGTTTTGTAAGGGCTTCAGTGCATAGTCATGACTGACTAAATCATTGGCCATTGGCTGATTCAGTCTCCAGCTTAGGTGGGGTCCAAAAGTCTCTCATTAACATGACAAAACACCCATTTCACCTTTAAGGCTCTGCAGTGTTTTCAGGAACTGTGGATGAAGATCAAATATACCTGGGGAATAAATATTTGGTGATATGAATGACCAAATATCTAAGTCTTATGATTCATTATTTTGCAACCCTCCTCCTCCTACACACTCACAGCCCCCCCACCATCAATAACCCACTCTGTCTTGTCACAATCGACGAGGCAACACTGATGGATCTTCATCAGCTGAAGTCCACAGTTTACGTCATGGCTCCTTATTTGGTTGTGCACTGGTTACGTTCTATGGGTTTTGACAAATGTATAATGACATGAGTCCATCCTAATGTCATTCAGAATAGTTACGTTTCCTGAAAATATCCCTTGCGCTCCACCTATTAATCTCTCCTTCCCTCCCCTCAAGCCCTTGGCAAGCACTAACCTTTTTATTCTCTCTATAATACTGCCTTTCTGGAATGTCATATAGTTAGAATCATATAGTATGCAGCCTTTCCATATTGGTTTCTTTCACTTAGTAATATGCCTTTAGTTTCTTCCTTGTCTTTTCATGGCTTAATAGTGAGACAGGGACTGTGGGTGTAGTCAGAGGGCCTCCAGAAAAAGCAAGGCAGGATATTTACAGTCAGAGCAATGTAACAATGTGCAAAGAAGTCCCTATAGAAACTCTGTGTTAAGCATTATGCAAAGTCAAGGTCACACTAATTTTCTAGGATAAAGATACCAGACTAGGAATATAGACATTTTCAGTGAGATCAGTTAAAGCTCAGAAGGCCAGGAGAAACTTGGCCTGGAATGTTTGAGTGTTCCACAAATAAAGAAGGGTATCTCAGCATAACCCATGACTTCACTGTAAACAGCCCTAGCAAACAGACAACAACCCAGCCCACCTTGGGGGCAGGGCAGGTGGTAAAAGTTCACACCCTAAACCCTCAGTTCCCCCAAATCCTCAATTGCCTATCAATCTCCTAGACAATGCACCACCCCAGGCTCTCTTGGCATGGGCCAGGAGCTCTGTCCTATCACTTTATTTCTGAATAAAAGCCTGTACCTTGCTCTCCTACCTTGAGTGTTTGTGAAGCTCATTCTTCGGCTCCATGAACAAGAACCCCAGCATCAATAGCTCATTCTTTTTAGCACTGAGTAATATTGCATTGCACGGATGCACCACAGTTTATTTATCCATTACCTACTGAAAAACATCTTGGTTGCTGCCAAATTTTGGCCATCATGAATAAAGCTGCTATAAACTTCCATGTGCAGGTTTGTGTGGGCATAATTTTCAGCTCCTTTGGGCAAATACCAAGAAGCATGACTGATGGATGGGATGGTAAGAGTATGTTCAACTTTATAAGACATCACCTGTCTTCCAGTGTGGCTGTACCATTGGTATTTCCAGCAGCCATGAGTTGAAAGTTCCTGGTATCTCAATGTCATTCCAATTTGCAATTCCCTAATGACAACTGATGTTGAGCATCTTTTTACAATTATTTCTGATAATCATTCCTTACTGCAACATTGTGAGGAAAGGTTGTGTTGCTACCACCTCTGCTTGGCAGCAGAGGAAAAAGACTCAGAAAACCTCCTGACCTGCTTGTAATTTTTATAGGTGATCATGGTCCGACTTCTCCAGCTAATAGAGGCTACGCTGTTGAACTTCCAAGCATTGCCCCCAGCGTTTGCTAGAAGTCAAAAAGCTTTCTCAACACTTTGAGAGACAGTTATGTCTAGCCATGTCTGCACATTACCGAAAAAAAGTTGATGTTTAATAAATCAACACCTGAAATGAAAGAATAGTCACTGAACAGCACACACTTGGCTGCCAGGAGCGTGTCAGGAGGGGCACTTTCTTATTTTCAGGCAAATCCTCTTTTTTTATCTGGGAAACAAAAGCAAAAAAGCCTTGTAAGTCTGGGGAGAGGAAATTCCGGGGCAAAATACCTCTAAAAACTGAAATTAGTCAAAGGCAGAAATAAAGTTTAAAACCCATTTATTGCTCACAAACTGCAATCGGCCCATCTCTCTCTCCTGCTCCAGCAGCAGCAAAACCGGCCCTCCCCTCGCCTCTCAGGTACAGATAAGCCGTTCCGTTGCCCAGGTAATTACCCATTGATATGGAGATGAACTTCTCTCCACCCCTGAGGAATTATGCAAATCCACTCAAGCCATACTTCTCTCCACCCTTGAGGACCTGTTGATATGTATATGTACTAAAGCCAGGTGAGATATTCTGGATAAATTATTTTACCCACAGCCTTCAGACAAAACAAAACAAAAATTTTAATCAACAAAACCAAAAACACACAACACAAATCATACCAAGTCCACATATGAAGTACCTTTTACAGTACCCAGCATTGTAAACAGCATTTTTCTAGCAGGTTTTTCAATCCTTGTACACATTTCGGGTGTGAATGCTAAATTTTTGTCTTCTAGAAAAAACAAATTTCCTATACATTACTTTCAATCCTGAATATCTTGGTTACTAATCAACTCTGATTCTGTGCTTTGGCCTCAGAGTGTTATTACTCTTAATCAAAAATCTGATAGACATAAAAGAAAAAAGCAACTATCTTCAAATTAACTAAATTATAAAATATGGCATAAACCATAATTGTTTGCTCTTGTATAATGACAATCAAACTCTTCAGTAAGAGAAATCAGGACAGGAACTTCTGAAAAAAACAAATTTTAATATGGATATGTTCCTTAGAGCAGAATTTCTCCCAAGCCTTTGATTCATACCATTTTCAGTAATAGTAGTTTGGGATTTTTATTTTCTGATATGCAGAGTGGAAGATACACCAGTCTGGGAAGTCTTAGTAGGACTAGAAGGTATGAGATTGGGGCAGTGATGATTGTGGGAGGGGGAGGGTTGGATTCCTAAATTTCTGCTTATTCAACAAAGCATGTTCTAACATTCAATACATAACATTTTTGGCACTGCTATGTGTCAATCAGCCAGCTTTCCTTTTATTGTTTTACCTTAGTGGAGAATTAAGTAACAGCAGAACTGGCAAAATGGAAAGGTAAAAGAGGTTCTCTGAAGTCAGTGTAAGAAACAAAGAAAACATAAGTTCCAAATGAGGAAGAAAGAAAGGTAAAGAAACATTCTGTGGGATCTGGAGTAGAATCCTCCTTTTCTTTCTCGCATTGAATTGTAAGAACCATGATTGCTACTTTCTCATCATGAGGGTAAAGATGAGAGTGTTCATGGCCACAGGCTCTGCCAATGGTAGCCAATGAATTCTTAGACTATGGTCAAGCAAGTCCTTGTTTTTTACTTTTTCCAGGAGGAATATGCCGAATTCCACCTATGAATATCAGAAATCTGAGCTGCCCAGAGGCTGCAGGCTATCTGTTTCTTCATGACTCTGTGCTCTAATGGAACACAAGGCCATCTTTTTACTGGATGTATTTAGGAGGCTTTGGGCTGTGATGGAGTATCCATCTGAAAGCATCTTCAACAGGAAATCAAGAGGTACATGGTCCCAGGGCTGCAACAGTAGTTCGATGATATCATCACACTATCAAGATGTTTCTGCCCCTCCACCTCATCCAGTCCTCTTACAGTGACTTTGATCCTCAGGCTAGTTGTCTCATGGTCACAATTCTAAGCATCATACTCTTTCAGAATTATATCAAAGAGAAGAAAAGGAGGTAGCCAGAAAAAAATCTCTCCTCCCATATTTTCCTCTTTTTAACATAAATGAAAATATGTCCTAGAATCCTCCAAGCCAGAAACGGCCAGAACTGAGTCACGTAGCTGACCCTCGGTGCAAGATAGAGCTGGAAAACTGGTTGCTTATCTGAAATTTAAAGTTTTTATGGGAAGTGGGCTGTGCTAAGGAAGAGGGGTAGGAGAATGGAATTGTATAGAGAGCAATGTCTGACATTGCCATAGGTCAGGAAATATTGCTAGGTTTCAAGAGGAAAACTCCCTCCTGACACAAATGATATTTAGGGTTCTTACTGGTATATAGGACTGTGATACAATCAAGTAATTCAGACTTGAGGAAAAAGTCAACTATGAATGCAATGAAAAGAAGCCTACTATCCTTGATCTGATGGATTCCTTAGTCTTAATAGAGAAACATCATAAGGCTGGGTATTGACTGGTTATAAGCTGGAAGACTAACGTTTGTACCATGCGGCTGATGTTGCTATTCCTCTTGCTGCCCGTCTCTCATAGTTCTAGTACTTAATTCTTCTGGTCCCATAGGGATTCACTCATAAAACTTAGCTCTCATTGATTCCCTGAGGCCCAAATATTTTTCACTGAACCATTGGTTGAATATTTTCACAAACTTTCCCATAGAGAGATGGAGGGTGAAACTCACCCAGACTAATAAAACATGCCATCTCCTCCTCTAAGACCTTCAATCATCACCAAGCTCAGAATACTGCAGCTCAAAAACATGTTGTATTTTTCTGTCTAAGATGGAAGGAGTATTTTGAAATAGCCAGCGCTTTAAAATTAGGCTCATCCCTGCTCAAGAGCCTCAACTAATTAAGATGATCTTACCTTACCATGCAGAAACTCTCTAGTTCTTTTTATGTGCTTGAACAATGTGTTGGTTGGGAATTTTAAACTCTTCCCATGCTAGGAATACAAATATTCTTAGCGCTCATAAAATGATCTTCCCTTAATAAAAGAACAGAGAGATCACCCACTAAACTAAATACTTAGTCTGGGTTCAACTTGAAGAATTGAAAATATTTGTGTTATCTTGGTTTTCAATAGGAGTTGCCCTGTGGGATCAAATCGCTGTTTGTCAGAGCTAATATCCCCACCTCTTGTTTGGCCAGAATCAGATGTACCAGAGAAAAGGAAAAGGAAAATAAAGAGGGAAAGTCAAGCCTATTGCACCTGGCCCATTGTGTACTACCCCACACTGGACTGTGAGGTGGGAATTCTTTCTTGTCCCTCCCTCCTCATGTGATCAGTTTACATCCTGGAACATGAGACTTCATTTCCTTGTATCTTTTTTGTTCTAGCTCACAGAGCTTTAAAATCTAGTCACGCTCATAAAATTATCTAACCCTCAAATCCCACTCTCTCTTGCCTTAGCAGCCCCCTGTGGCCGCAGATGCCACAGGTTGACTCTACTGGTTGGGCTGCATTCAAGCTGGTTGATTTGAATCTTTTTCTCTATTTATTTATATTTTCCATCTTCTAGCTACAATGAATGTGCCCTATTCTTATTTGGAATAAGCTTTAAAAAATGCAAGTGTTTAATCTCCTGGAAGTCCCTTTTGATCTTGGTTAAATTGGCTTATTTGAGAATTTTGTCCCCAACACTAGCTGAGAAATAGACTCTGAGAGGAAGTGAACAGACTGAAGTGGAAGCAGGGTGCAGTGGGGGACTCAGGGAGTCATCCATTCTTGGAGTGTGTTTCTGTACACTGTGTCTCGATGACGGGGCCACCACCAAGAGTTCCAGTCAGATGTATGGAACATGCTGCATGCAATGCCATACAAACTTCCAACTCATCAGTTAAAGACTCTGAGACCTTGGCAGTAAACAGAAAATCTGGTCACATTTGTTTCACCCACTGTTTACCAAACTCATTTGTCCTGGGAACCTTGTTTCCTGGGACACAGACTAACTTCTTATAGAACCATTATTTGAAAAATACTGCCAAAACAGTATTTTAGGCAAAATGTCTTCTTTTGTTTAAGTAATTTAATCAATAGTCACTGCTCTGAACTCTTGTAGTATTTATGCCTACAGGCCAAGAGTCGACATGCAAAAGAGAAAAGAGCACAGCATTTGGAGTCAGCAAATCTTGGTCTTAGCTGAGGTCGAAGGATGAAGTTCAGTTTCTTAACTCATGACTCCATGATAGATATATTACTACTCTTAAGATTTCAAAGAGGGTTGGGTAAAGTAATAAAGCGAAGGGTTTGGGGAAAAGTAAAGCATTAGACAAATATTTTTTATTATATGCTACTATTTGTTTGACACTTAGAATATGTTCTCTTGAAAACCTTTACTATTCAAGCAATTTTATTATTAGCAGGGGTAGGGCTATTGCAGGAACAAGCAATCCTTAAATCTCAGTGCCTTTATATTGTAAAAGTCCATTGACCTGGGTCCCTTCAGGTGATTCTGTTCAGGTAATTCTCTTGGTGGTTCTTCTCTAAGTAGAAATTCAGAATTTCAGGTGCTTTCCATCTTGCGGCTCTGCTGTATTGTGGCTTCAGAGTCACCTTGGGGCTATCCAGCCAGCAGACAGCAGGAGAAACAGGAAATCATGAAGAAACAAATGAAGTGATTTAGGGCCTAGAAATGGCGTACACCACCCCTCCCCCCGTTCTGGTGCACAGAACTAGTCATGTGACCCCTTCTCAACGCAAGGGTCCTTGGAAATGTAGTATTTCTGTGTCCCAGGTGTAAGTGAAATAGGTGCATAAATACATGATGCTGTCTCAGGCAAAGATCTGACTCCCAGCTGGTCTTGGAAGATGCCCTTCCATTCTTAGCGTTTGAGCCCTAGCTCCCAATAAATGTTAATGCTAATAATCAATCAATCTAAGTAAGTTTGTTTTTCTCCCTGAATTATTGACAGTTACCTCAATCAGTTAACATTTTGGGCAAAGGGCTTTCAAGTCACTGCGCACAGTTATAGAGAAAATACAGGAAAAATACTGTCATGGAAATGCCGTCTGATGAGGGAGAGAGAATTCGCATAAATATATTTAAACACCAACTACAGACTCTGCCAAATACTCAAAACCAAATGCAGCTGTGCAGAGGAAACATAAATCTGTACAGAGTGAGAAAGGCAGTAAAGGAAGGGGATGAGCTGGTTGTCTGAATTAATTGGAGGCAGGAAATCATCAAAGAAGACTAAACTTTATGCAATATTTTTCAATAGCATATAATTTTCCTAATTATAAAGGGTACAAAATTTAGAAAATGCAGAGAAGTACAAAACATTAAAAAAAACACTCAGAATCCCAATACCTATCTACACTCCATACATATTATCTCTGTAGAGATGATTGCAATTTGCTATTTGACATAGGTTCTCCCGATTCTTTTTTAAGCATACATTTCTCCCCTACCCCTCAATATCACACTCTACAGGTTATGCGGTTTGTTTTTTAAAAACTCACCAATATAGTCTGAATAGTTCTCAGTGTTCAGAACATGACTTTTAACTGGCTGTACATTCAACTACAGTTTGGCATAAATTTTTGTTTTTCATCAAATAATTTTTTCATTCTTATATAAAATGGTGCATTGGACATATTCAGCTTTGTACATATCTCCAATTGTTTTGCACTCCAAAAGAATTGTAAATAATGGGGACTAACGTCTGTTAAAGTTTATGATGTATTTACTGTGAATTAAGTTCCTTATATGCAGTATCTCATTTAATCCTCAGAACAACTGTTATGCCAATACTAGTTGTATCATATTCACTTTACAGGTGAGGAAACGACTTGGAAAAGTTAAATAACTTGCCCCACATGGCACATCCAGTCTGTCATAGAAATAGGGTTTGAGCTGGACTGACTTCGGAGACTAAGCTCCATCCACTACGAGAATACTCTGCCCCAGGAGTCCACTTAAATTCTCGCTATGAGATTAACCTCCATGGCAAGTTGACAGAGTAATGGATATGGCTTGAGAAGGGGCATGTATAATCAGGAGGAATGGTTTATGTGATGGCTTAGAGAAGAGAGAGGGTAAAGTTTTATGAGGGATAATAACTTTTGCCAGGCTGAAGTAAAAAACGTATGAGGTAGTATGTCCAGGGAGGAAAATTTGTTTCAAAGGACTATCTCCAAGCCAAAGTTCATGAGTGTTTAAAAATTATTTAAAGAGACAATAGGAGTGCCCGTCCAGCCATACCAAGGGGAGTAATGTCAAAACAATACTTGATAAAGTTGTACTTTGTTTTACTCTTTGATTTAGGAAACTGGCTTTCGGCTTGTGGAGTGAGATAAGATCCGAGTTTCGGGGGTCCTTTTGGAGACCTTTTGTCATAATTTTCTTCCAGCCTGACATGTTCTCTGTGGGAATGCAACTTGCTTCACAGTAGCTGTAGAATTTGAAGGAAGCCTGAAAGGCATGACCTCGGAATGCCTCTTCCATCTCCAGTCTCCATCCACAGCCACGTCTCCGGGCGCATTCCACATCCCAGATGGAATCAGAGCTGGGGCCATGACCAAGAGACAAGGAGGCTGACCAGAGACCGTCAGAGTCGGGGGAGTGCCATGGTGGCTCTGAGCACAGGCTCTGTCCTCACACTGCGAGGGCTCACATACCGGCCCCACCACTTACTAGCCATGTGAGTTTGGGCAGATGGCATCTTCTCTGTGTCTCAGTTTCCTCCACTGCAAAATGTAAAACTATAATGTCAAATACAGCTCAAACTGTAAAACACAATAATAATACCTGATTCATAGAGTTATTGTGAAGATTAAATGAGCAAAAATTAGTAAAAATGTTAGCTGTTGTTATCTCCACAAGGTAAATCATGGCTGGTTAATGATTTTTCTCAGTTGGCCCTCCAGCCCCAGCTCCTGGAACATAAGGGCTTCAGTAGAGGTGTATGAGTGTGGATTCAAACCAGGAGTCCAGTTCTTCCTACGTCTGGTAACTCTTGCCCCTGAGAACAAGCACCTGTTTACTGAATATCCTGAATATCAGTGCATGTGATCACGGAGTACTAACACTTCCCTTTTCTTTTCTGAACTTTCTGGACGATTACAAAAAGGCCCAAGGCCAGCACTACCACTGCTGGACAACACGGAGAACTCTCTGACCCATGTCCCTTCCCTCCCTCTCCTGAGTGTGTCTCCCACCCCTCCTTCTCTCACCATTCATTGCTTAGGACCATTCTGTGCACACACATGCTCACATAATTTTTACCTCCCACTCCCTTCTTTCTGTCTGATTTCTTGTCCTGTTACCTTGGTAGTGATGGAGGTTGAATGGGAACAGGGTCCTTTCTCTGTTTCCTTCTTTAGTCCTAAGTGACCAGATGGGATTAGATAACTAGAGAACTAGTTGTTTTTTAGCGTCTTGAAAGCACCCCCAAAGCCTTCTATAGAAATTACTTAAAAGTCTCCCTCTACTATTTCAGAATCTACAATTGAAACTGCTTTTCCTAGATGTTAACATGTAAAATAATATATCAATCAATCACTTTTGAGCCAATTAATTAAGAACACAATGTAAACTGATGATTTAAAAATGCACAGTAGTCTGCCACACTATGGGTTAAATAGTGCTTAAAGGACAGTCTGGGAACTAACTCCTATGGGTAACATTGTTTCTATGGGAAAATGCACTCTGAATTCCAGACAACCCACTTACCCACTAACTTTTGGGATATGATCCTTCAGTGAGTCGGAGACTGACTAAAAATACCAAATATTTTTATGTACTTTTTATCAATGCATTAAAAACACGTTCTTAGGTTTTATCTTAATAGGTTGAAGCAAATCCTAGCCTCCTATGGAAATAGGAGCTGCTTTTCTGACCTCCGAAGTGCAATTAAAAGGCGGTTTGTGGATTTTCTACAAAGAAAGAGCCTGGCTATTTTAATTAGCTTAATGTATGTAAGATCAATTATTTCAAGACAGTAGACAAACAAAATCATTCATATTGTTGGCAGGTTTACACAAATGATTTCACAAGAGTAAATCACTTTAAGGTTACATAGGACAGATGCACACAGTCTATGTGAGAACGTTTGGAAAATATTTTGGACTCTTTTTTCAAGGGCATACAATACGCCTGGAATTCGCTGGAATCTGTTTCTCCAATTAGGTCTTTATTACCCATACTGTAATGATGGGTTTCTACTTACAGGGTGATGTGACATTTATACATGTTCAGGTTTCCTCTCTTTTGACCATTTTTTAAAGGATACAATATTTTTCCTTTACCGTCAGAAGTTAGGTCTCCTGTGAGGTTGTACACGGGAGACTGAGTTAAGGAAATACTTTTACGGTGGATGGTTCTGCTTGAAACTCATTTTAACAGGAACAAAAAAAACTAACCTGTGGAGTAGAAAGGGCCCGGTGCTGGCCATAAGAGCCTCATTATCTTTACCTGCACATGGAGGGGGTTGGCATGACTTGAAGTTCCTTTCCAGTCTTACATCTGTTTCTATGGTGTGTAAAAAATGTAAGGATTTGGTGGATTGTATTCTTTCCAGATCTTGTCTTTCCAATCACATCACTCCAGTGGGTTGCAGAGAGAGACTGCCAATATCAAAATAACCTTTTTTCAATTCACATTAACTTTAAAAGGTCTTTTAACAAGCAGCAAGTCAGGTGTCTGTGGATAATCATCAATGTTCTCCAAAACCTGATTTATTCCTTTCCTTTCCTTTCTTTCCTTTCCTTCCTCCTTCTTATTCTTCGTTTGCCTTTAAGGGGCGGACGCAGAGGCTTTGGCTCGGGCTCAGCGCTGCAGCTCAGGATCTCACAAAGGGAAATCCCCATGTGCTGGAACCTTGCAACTCCAGAAATGGGCCGTTTATGAAAGCTGAAGTACCGCTGGGGTGAGCCAAGAAGCCACTTGTGAGTCCAGCCAGTTGTCCCCAGTCCAGACCATTCAGAGGGAAGGGCTCAGCTGATCTCCTGCCCCCAGCTGTCCAAATCCAGGAGGTGCAGCACCTGCTGAGGAAAACCACGTGGGGAAACGAGGGCTGAGCAGGTCATGCTTCCTATTTGGCGCTAGAAAACTGCCCTTTTCTTAACTTTTAATATTCTCTCCCTGGATTTTAAAACTCTGACTATTGGATGATTGCTTTCATACATTTCATTTCCCCCACTTTAATGCTGGCTAACTTTTAGGAGGTGGGGTGGGGTGGGGGATGGGGAACGGTGGAAGGATTGGGACAGGTGGATGGGGGAGGGGAGGAGGATGAGGGTGGGCTGGGTGGGAAGGGAAAGGGAGGAGATAAACGAATGAATAAATAAAGGGTGAAAGGAAAGAATGATAAGCAAAAAAGCCAAAATATTCATTGAGTACCTACAACTTGCCGGGTGTTATGTGAGGTGCCAGGCATACAGCAGTATCCCCTGCTCACAGAGACAGAGGGGAGTCCTCCGATAGTCCAAGGAGGGAAGATAAAACAAATAATTAAGCAAATACCTTAATAGTTGACACTGTGATGGAATTGCTATGAAGAAATACAAGTGACCAGGGCCTAACCCAGGAGGTGAGGAGGGTGGTGTTCAACAAAAATCAGGTATTTTTTTTTTATTATTCAGGTGTCATTGATATACACTCTTATGAAGGTTTCATATGAAAAACATTGTGGTTACTACATTCACCCATATTATCAAGTCCCCCCCACCAACCCCATTGCACTCACTGTCCATCAGTGTAGTAAGATGCCACAGAGTCACTACTTGTCTTCTCTGTGCTACACTGTCTTCCCAGTGAGCGCCCACACACCATGTGTGCCAATCATAATACCCCTCAATCCCCTTCTCCCTCCCTCCCCACCCCTCCCCTTTGGTAACCACTGTTCACTCCTTGGAGTTTGTGAGTCTGCTGCTGCTTTGTTTCTTCAGTTTTGCCTTGTTCTTATGCTCCACAGATGAGGGAAGTCATTTGGCACTTGTCTTTCTCCGCCTGGCTTATTTCACTGAGCATAATACCCTCTAGCTCCATCCATGTTGTTGCAAATGGTAGGATTTGTTTTCTTCTTATGGCTGAATAATATTCCATTGTGTATATGTACCACATCTTCTTTATCCATTCATCTACTGATGGACACTTAGGTTGCTTCCATTTCTCGGCTATTGTAAATAGTGCTGCAATAAACATAGGGGTGCATATGTCTTTTTGAATCTAGGATCTTGTTTTCTTTGACTAAATTCCTAGGAGTGGAATTCCTGGGTCAAATGGTATTTCTATTTTTAGTTTTTTGAGGAATCTCCATACTGCTTTCCACAGTGGTTGAACTAATTTGCATTCCCACCAGCAGCGTAGGAGGGTTACCCTTTCTCCACATCCTTGCCAATATTTGTTGTTGTTTGTGTTTTGGATGGTGGCCATCCTTACTGGTGTGAGGTGATATCTCATTGTGGTTTTAATTTGCATTTCCCTGATAATTAGCGATGTGGAGCATCTTTTCATGTGCCTGTTGGCCATCTGAATTTCTTCTTTGGAAAAAGTTGGGTATTTTTATACCCATTTCCAAATAGAAATTTAGAAGTAAATTATATTGCAGTACGGTATGCAGTGTGCTTTTCGGGAATGAAACCCAAGCACACACCCTGCTCTGGCCCACCCTACTCCCCCGCATGGGAGGCTCTCTCCCTCGCCTCAGATCAGCCTGGGTGTTCTGCAGTCTTCCTCCATTCTGAAAGCTCTACTGCCAGGTCCCACCCCTCCCTCCAAGCCCTCTGCGGGACACCGCCTAGAGCTTGATTGACACATTCCCATAGCTACAGAGTAGAGATGTTTAGGAACCTAGGATATTCGCTGTATTTTGAAAACTGAATGAATAAATAAATAATCAATTAAAAAAATAAGATGAGTGAAACGAGCAAAGTAGACAAATACACAAACAGGACAAAAACTTTCATTCGCTGTCCTTGGCATCCAGATCTTATGAAAAAGGCTCCAAGTTTTTGAGGAAGAATGACTTTCTCTAGGTGCTTTCCAAGATTTGTTTTGCAAAGCTGCCAGGGAGAATTATAGACAATGAATTGGATGTAGCAAGTCTCATGGGGACATCCAAAGTGTTTTAAAACCAAACCTCAGAGCTAGAGGGTTCAGAGAAGATGCCTACAGTTAAATCAAATTTGTCTTGTTCTTAGTAAAAACTCTGATAATTTATTGAACAGTCTACATTACAGAAATATCTACGGCATTAAGACAGAATCAACCGTTGTGATTTATGGGATGGGCTAATATTACAGCCATTAAGGAAATGAAAACAAATGCATGAAGTTTTTCATTTTTAAATCACCTCAAGGCAAGATATCCAGCTCTGTGTGACGTTTAGTCCTTATATTTCAATAAGCCTGATAAAAACAACCAAACCCACCTCAAAAAATGTTATCACATATATAAAGATGAAACTTATCTTTGCCCCTTGCACTAAACATATCCTTTCTCTCCCAAAAACTTGCCCCAAAGAAAACAATTACAGTTAAGGAAAACTCACATCCATCCTTCCCTTCACTCATTCCATCTAATGGTTTATTGGGCACCTACAGTGTTGAGGTGGAGATGTGGGAAGAGTCTGCCCCACGGTGTCAATGGTCTAGCTGGAGTAGGTTGACAGCAGATGCCAAGAAAGTAGAGATGGCATGAATGGGTTATTTCTAACTATTATAGAAACAAGAAGATAGAAATAAATGAGGAGAAGCACAGGGTGTTGAGAGCACTGCTGAGGGGCTCCTGACCTGTTGGGAGCAGACAGGGAAGGCTTCTTCTAGATTGCAATACCAGCTTCTTAGAAGGCTAAGCTAAACATATTTACAAACATGGAAAGGTGAAGGAACCATTTTTGCTGAAAACATTTCCATCTAAGATACAGAGTCAAAGAGAAAAACATAATGAAAATGAGTTATTACTAGAATATAAGTTCCAGGAGTATAAGATCATTTTGATCTTTATTTTACTCTCATCCACTCCAACAACTCTATCACTTTCAGTAAGATCTAGCACATTAGAGGTATTCAATAAAAACTTGCTGAAAGCTGGATGAATGCTTAATAGAAACCCTGTTATACACAGTAAAAAAAAAATCAGTAAATGTGTATTTCAGTCACCAACAGTTTAGAGCAAGTTGGTTGATTGACATGCTTCCTTAAAAGCCTTCATTGGCTTTCTGTTGCCAACTTCACCAAATTTCAATGCTTCTGCCTATTTTTAAATTACCCACCTCAATTCAGTTCCTCCCTGTGTCTCCAAATTTGTTTCCTCCTACTCATTCTACTCACCTCCTGGATTGGACTGTGGTCCCTTGTATTTCTTCACTGCAATTTTATCACAATTGTAACTGTTAAAGTATTTGCTTAATTATCTGTTTAATATCTCCCTCTTTGGGAATGCCTTTCCCATTCAGGTTGTTTACAGTTCCCCCAACACCATGTGCATCCCACTTGTCAACATTCACTGCTTTGGATTCCCTCATCTGGATCCAGTCTCCTCTTCCCCTCCAGCCCACCCTCCCCCAAATCTATGGACATTCTCATCATTCTTTAAGAACCATTTTGTATTCACCATGCTTCCCATGACTAATCCATTCTCTCTCTTCATCTCTCTCTCACTCTCTCTCTCTTTCTAGTCCAAACTCCTATAAACTCTACAATCCATGCCACAGTGAACCGTAACTACAAAACCCCTTATATGTTTCCCTTTTATGGGTGTTAGTTTTCTCTTCTCAACTAGACTCTGAATTCCTAACAGGTTATGGTTCATGCCTTATTCTTCATCTTACAAGATATTTGTTTGGCTGGCACAGATATTCTGAATAAGGCAGTAGTGGAAGATAAGAGTGTATGGAAAACTGGCTCCAATCATGGAAAATCTTGAATGCCAGGTTAAAAGATTGACTTTAGTCAGAGGAAAAGCAAGCATTTCTGAAAAGCATCCCCTTCTCCATAGATGCTTCATCACTATTAGCCAAGTGGTTGCCAATCACTCATTATAAAAAAAAGTCATGGAGAAGGAAAATACCTTCCCTGGCTTTCAGCATCTTGATTTCCATGTTCCACAAAGTTTTCTGAAAATTATTATGTGTGTTAGCTGAGTGGTTAACTAAATATCCTGCACTTAATTACTCCTTTCTCTGTTATTGGAAAAGATTGTGTCTGGTGGTCTCTACAAGATTTCAGAGGAGCTGTGTTCCACCCAGGGTTTGCACAGGGCTGAAACGGCTACTGTTAGTGCTCTTGACCATGGTAGGCAGAACAATTATCCAGAGGCACTTGGAAGAAATAATAAAAGAATAAAAAATAAAATTAACTATTGCACTCGCAGAATCTTTTGTTGTATGAACTTTTCTCTCAAAAGGCAAAAATTTCATGAAGAACTCAATTAAAAAGAAATTTTAGGAACTTCAAAGGTAAATGCTCTTTGCAAAATTCCACTTCTATATGGAGTAACGCTATAAAACAAGCATTGCATCTTTGGGTTCAGGGAACTTACATGAGCAAAAATGAAAGGAGTATATTTAGCAATTACCTGGTATTTGCATTCAGACATTTAGGCAAATGCTTCATTTGCCTAATGAAAGAGCAGTGTTTCATCTTTCCTCTGAAATGTGGAATTCTTTGCTTGGACTAGCTTACTCACTATGTCAGGAGAACAGTCCCCGTTGTTCCTGGATTCTGTAATTACAAATTTGTCTCCTTTCTACAACTTATTTGTAACCTTAACATCAATAGTTACAGCGCTTTTGCTGTCATTCACTGACCTGGACAGAATGGCAAAAACTCTGAGTTGCCCAACACGCACATTCCCAGCTAAGGGTGAACAAAATCATATGCTGCCTTTTGTTCCCACTCCCATGCAAAATAAAATATTGTCCTTTTTACAGACTATTTAGTCCTGTATTTTTGAATTTTTCTTGGCAATTTTGCTTTTTAAAATGTTCCCCAGGTGTAGTGTTGTCTAGTGTTACTAAGTACAAGTGCCTTATGGAAAAAATATGTGTGTTAGATAAGCTTTGCTCAGGCATAAGTTAGAGTGCTTTTGGCTATGAGTTCAATGTTAATTAACCAATAGCATATATTAAATAAGCTATCAAGCAGAAACACATATAAAACAAGGTTATGTATTGATTGTTTGACACAAATGTTATGTGTTGACATGAGACTCAGGAAACTCACCTTCCATTCTCTCTAGGAGCAATGATTCAGTATTTGCTAATTCGGTGCCTATGGTGACTGTACCTCGCATACCTTCTATGAATAGTGAGAATTAACTGCATATGGATTAAAAAGTTCCATAATTCTTGATTCCCATGATCAGGACTAAACGTTTGACAAACCATTAGGCCACACAAAGTGTAATATGGTGTCTGGGCCTTCGGTTAGATGTCAATGGATTTGGGGTTGCAACTCAGATTGTCTGCCCATTAAATGAGCAACTTTACACAAATCAATCATTTTACCTTTCTAAAGCTACCTTTCAAGGCTGTTAAAAGAATTAAATAGAATGATGTGTGTGGGACCTAGCACAGTTAGCGTATGGTAAGCCCTTGATATATTGTTACTATCAATTGTTCCACTTTATCTCTCAAGTAGTAGAATCTCTCATGAAATTGTAAGGATGAAAATGATTCTCTGTTGACAATATTCTTCATTCTGCAGAAGGGCTCATAGGGTCCTACTTACACAGAATTGCATGAAGAGACAGGAAGCCAGAAGACCAATTTACAAATTATCTGCTTATAGTTTTAATCTACTCCCAAGCAATCTTCTGTCCAAAATGTGGCCCCATAGTTACTATGTACTAGACACTGTCCTAAACTCTACAAATATTGAGCTCATTCAAGTACAGAGAGCAACCAGGCTGTCCTACAGTCAACACCCAGTCATTCTGAAGAGAAGAGACCTGAAAATTGTTCAATCTGTCTTTCAGTTCAAATTCAAATGTGATACCCCAACCTATAGAGTTCACAGTGCTGCGGACTTGTGAGTGTCTCCTCCAGATGCTTCTACCTGCTGCTATTCTCTCTCCTCCGGTGGGGAGCATTAGTCTCAAGCTCCTGGGAAACACTAGCCGGCCATGCCTTGGAAAGTTAGAAACTCCTACCTGAGACCTTGTCACTCAGATGGCCTCTGGCATGACTACAAACAGTCATGCCCAGAGAAGTCCAACTCCACTACTGGATGGAAAGGCAGAAATGGACTTCAGATTCTGCTGATGAAGGGGAGGAGGGGCAGAAATCCTTACAGAATTTTGGCCTCATGGGGAAGCTTCTAAAAATTAATGATACCGTCTTCTCTGAGAAAATTAGTCTCCAGTTAGCATTCTCCTTTACCTCCGTATTCTAAGGGAATGGATAACTCCTTTCCAGCCTTGAATCATATGTCCACAGTTCCTCTTCTCTCATTTACCTCCATTTCACCTCATCTTCTCTCTTACCTCCACAGTTGCCAGGAAAGGGAAGGAAAACCCATCTCACCTTACTTGCTTCTCAGAAAGTTGTTATATCTTCATTTCTAAAAACCTTGCTTTCTTCCCCCTTACCTGGTACAATGAAGTCTCATCTCTTATTTGAAGAGAAAAAAGAGAATCAGGTGGACCCTGAAAATAAAGAGAAATAGCACTTACAATTCCAGAATCTCTGTTGATTGAACACTGCTGGGGATATTAATCATGAGGGCTTATTTTCCAAAGAACATCAGAGCACATCTGGAAATTAAATAAAAATAACAGGAGGGTTCAAATCAACTGACGTTTTCCAGAGAATTCCTCAAGACAATTAATAAGACGCTGCCCACAGAGGCACGAGTAACTTTGATTCTGTTCTGCCTAAACAAGACTTTAAAAAAGTATCAGAATTCACCTTAAATAGTTTGTTTTTTATTAACTGCCCTCTCTTGAGGGGCTCTGCATACAGAACTGGAATCTGCCTTCTGTGTATTTGTTTCAACTTGCTTTTCTCCAAACAGTGTGGATGAGTGGCTATTTCTAAGCAGTCTTTCTGACAGCCCAAGTTACTCCGATCCCTTAGGAAGGAGGCTTTGCTGTGGGAGGCAAGGACGTGGAGCCCACATCTCTCCTGAGAAGCTCTCTGATGAGGTGACTCTCACCAAAGAGCCAAGTTCAAAACTAACTCTGGGTTAGGCTCTCCCATGACAAGAGGGAGGTATTCATTTGGAGAAGATCTTCTTTGTTAGCAAGATGGTTGTGAGACAGTGCAAATGAAGAGAAAGGAAGTGACCTCAACCCTTTCCTTATCTGTAAAACGCAATGATTACTCCCTGTGGTTTGGTACAGCCAGCTTGTCAGGAGCCATGGAGTTGGGCCAAAAGAAGGCAAGACAGGGAACGAGCCAAATCTGGTCTTTGCAGCTCCCTCCCCTCTCTTCCTCTTTCCTTGCTGTCTCTCCCAGCCTCCTGCCCCTCCAGGGACCCAGGAACTTCTAGCATGTCACCAAGTGCCCTGGGTCCCCCACTCTCTTCTAATAATCTAACTTGGATGCTATGAGTTGAACTGTACCCCTCAAAATGCATATGATGAAGTCCTAACACCCAGGACCTCAGAATATGACCTTATTTTGGAGATAGGGTCTTTATAGAGATAACAGAGTTAAGATGAGGCCATTAGGGTGGTCTCCAATGCAATATGACTGAGGGGTCTGTAAAAGGGGGAAGCAGGGAGACAGACATGTATACAGGAGGACGTCATGTGAGCATGAAGACGGCCATAAGCAAGCCACCCAAAGAGACCTAGAAGAGATCTTTTCCTCCCAGCACTGGGAGGGAACCAGACCTGCCGACACCTGAACCCAGGCTTCCAGCCTCCAGAGTTGTGAGACCGCAAACCGCTGTTGGTTCGGCCACTCGTTTGCGGTACGTTGTTATGGCAGCCCTAGCAGACTACTACGCAGGGCTACACAGTTCCACTCGCTGTACATTTAGTTTCCAAAACGTGAACCTCCATTCTGAGGGACTCTAAGATGTATATAGTCATTTTGTTCTTCATTTAAAGCCAAGTAAATATGCTGTGTGAATGACACCTGGAGGTGTGCTTTCCTCTCCAGATTTAACTCTCATTACTTTCTCTCTCTCCTCAGTCTCTGTTAGCTCTGCTGATCTACTCATTTGCTGGAGGCCAACCTGTTCTTTCACCTCAGAACCTTTGCACATGCTATTCTCTCTTCCTTTAAATACCCCCAACATATGCCAGGTCAGCTGAATTGCCACATCTTCAGGGAGGTCTTCCCTGAACTCTGCCCAAATAAATTTAGATGTCCTCCCAATGTGCCCCCACAGCATATATGCCCACTTCTCTTCTATCAGGAAACAGATTCCTTGGTGATCACCTCTTTACTTGGCCATGTAGTCCACTAGCCTGGGGAGGGGCTACTTCGTGTTCAGTCTCAAAGCTGCAGCAGCAGGCTCAATGGGCACCACAAAATCCACTTTCACTCATTTCCATAATGCATCAAAACATTAAGAATTCTCTTAATCAATAGATATGAAATGACTATATTGGGAGTCCTCAGTTTTGTTACACTGGAAAGTAGTTCTCATCCTCGAAAGTCTGGAAACCACGGCTTTAACCCAGAGGCCCCACAGACACATCCAAGGGCCAAGTCCAGCTAGCAGATGGGCTGACTCGGTCCCCCAGTGCTCCAGCCATCTCTGGATGTGGACCGCTTGCCCTGAGGCCCCCCAGGCCTTCCATTCCCCCGTCTGGCATCCACCCCCTTCCTCCATGGGGTTACCTGTCTGGCACCTGAGGCACTGGCTCCTTGAAAATCTTCCTCTCAGATTCTCCTTCAGAATTTATTCTCCTGATATTCCCCTTCTCAAACTTGTTAATTTAATCCAAAACAGAGATTTATGAAGTTGTCTCTTTCAGAGAAAACACATATTATCTAGAACCTCTGAGGGAGTTATTTGGGATGTATGTGGGCAGGGCTTTTTTTCCTGTCATCCCACAAGACAAACATTCAAAAGAAAGTAAGTGGTTACTCCTTTAGGGTCTCGCCTTGTCTTGTAGAAAGTATACAAGACCTGAAAATGAGTTAATTTTGATCAACCTTTGTTTTCCTTTCTGGACCCTGCCAGAGACACTTAACACACAGAGGAGAAACGGTCAAATCCAGGGAAAAGTGCGGAGGTAGACGGGCTGGAGAAGGTCACAGAATCCCCTATCGGAACCAGTCGCTAGACAACCAAATATTAAATCACTGAGAAAGCAAGGTATAAAATGTTGGTTTAGGAATTCTCTTTCTTATTTCTTTAAACAACTTCAGAAAGGGGAAAAGCTCATTTCATCTTAAAACACATCCAGATTACTTTGGGTTCATGCTATGCTGGGGTTTAAATCAAGTAGAATTTCTGGGTGTATTTATTTTTGGAGACTCTCAGGAAAAAATTAAGTGCTAGGTAGCTCAAGTCGACCCAACCATGCAGCCTGCTTCCGAGTGGAGGAAGAGCCTCTAACGGAGAAAAGTCTGCTTGCAGCGTAGCTCCCAGCCCCACTCCAACCCCCTTCCACAGAAACTTCCCCGAGGGACACCGTGGTGTCTTTGGAAAGCCCTACACTGCGTTCGTATGCCCAGTGCTCCTTCTCTTCTGATCCCTGGTATGACCCTGTTTTCAAAGCTGACACACTTCTGTTCAGTTCCCCTTTCTTTCCTCCCCTTTTGCCAGTTGGGAGTCCAATATGCCAATTGTCCTACACTTCCATGACTTCAGAACTTAAACATTTAAACCAACAGTGGAGAATTCTATAGAGCCCTTTCTGAACAGCTCAGTCTCTAATCTCCTCCCTTCCCCCACCAGTTCACTGGGGCAGTGATTTCCTCAAAGAATTCCAACAAATTAGTTAGGCACGACTCCCCTTCCTGAAATGATGTTAGCTGTCTTTAATCAAGCTTGCTTTTCCAACTGTTCCCGATTTGATACCTTAAAGTAGTTACAGAGTCCTTCCTCCTAACTGAGGCTAAACTGACCGGTTTATCTTGGTATTCCCAGCATACCCACAAATACTGATAAAGTTTCAGGGAGGGGGTGTGGGTGACGAAGAGGGAAAGGATTCATTAGATCTTTTAACTTTTCCTACTCTTTTTAGACAGAGACTTTTTTTAAGCCCAAAGATAAATGTTTAAAATCAGAATCCCAGAGAGAGGCATTTCAAAATGAGTCTTGGGGCTTTAAAAATGTGAGTACTTCCTCTATCCATTTGAGCAAATGTTTAAACTAAGACCTTCTTAATTATTTGATGCCAATGGCATGGATTTCCTGCACTCATCACGGCTGGTGTTTCCTTGGTGTTCGCAGTACCAAACCTCAACTTCTGAAGTCAAGAGGTTAAGTTATAAATACCGCTATTAGATAGCTGTAAAATATTTGCCTGAAGGCTTTGATAGACTAAAGCTTTCCATTATACATATATACAGATATGTATATTCTTGTAACTATGTGTATTTTAAGATACGTGTGTATCTCCACAACACCTCATGTGTGGTCATGATATCCATCACATAAACTTCTGCATTTTCCAAACCCTGGGGTACAATTTCAAACCATATATAAACGGACTTTATTCTGTACATCTGCACTGCACTGCCCTGGGCCCTGCCACGTGGAGGGCATCATTATTTCCACACAGTCTGATGCACTGTCCAAACCCGGGAGAGCGTCTCAAGGAAAAGACGAAAAGACGTTGTAGGGCCAGGTTTCCAACCTGAGACTCTCCATGGAAACTGCCAGAAAACCCAGATACTTCAAGGGGGAAGAAGTGAAGACGATCTGAAAACCAGAACAAAACCCAAACCAAAGAAGAAGCATTAAAAAGTGATGTGGTGAAGTGGGATGCTGTAAACGTTTTATTATGGCTTGTTTGGAGAGACTTTGCTTAACAAATGCAGTCATCCTCAATTCAAATGCATGGCAATACAACATTATACAGTCCACTATCACAGCCATGATGCGTGTGGAATGGTTAAGCCCGATCCAATCTTGGAAAAGACTGTTTTGTTTGTTCTTCTAGGAAAGTTTGCCCTTTCAAAGAGAGAAAGAAGTAAAGGAAAAAAGAAACTTCTATGGAGTTATGGGGATAGGAGTTTGGAAACTATCAACTGAGGCATGGGTGCAGAAAGGGAGCTGTCTCTTTACCTGGGCAAGAGGAAACCAGTGAGGGAAATGAAAACCATCTTCACATATTTTAAGGGCAGTTTTATAGGAGAGTTTTTTTGAGTTATGATATGAAGTTAGAAAGAAGAGAACTACATCCAGTTGGTAAATTTTCAGGTGAAGTGGGGGTAGATTTGATTCGATAAAGAACCTTCTGACATGATAGCTTCTCACCAAGAAATGATCCACCTTGGGAATTACTGAGTTCCCTGTGTCTAAAAGATCACGAAGAGACTCAGCGCCAAATAAGGTCGCCACACCATGCAGGGAATTCCTACAGCACGCGGACTCTGGATGCGCTGCCCTCTACCGACAAGTTGACTTCTGCGGTACCTCCCATATCTAGGTGTCTCTGATTCTAAGATTTGCTTAAAATTCTGAACTGGCAATTGGAGACATTTCATATGCCCTGTTAATCTGAGAATGCATCAGAATAAGATTTTCATTAGAATATATTGTAGAGTATAAATCTGTTCTCATTGTTAGTGCTCCTTATGAGAAAAGGGGTTTGCTTTTTAAAGTAGGAAGTGTCATAAGTAGATTCTCTTTTTGATCTCAGATCTGGAAAACAAAGTTTTTCTATTTTTTAAGTTCTATTTTTTTATTAACATATTTAACTTCATTGAAGTTGCCCTACAATATTATATTAATTTTAGGTGTACAACAGTGATTTGACAATTATATAAATCATGAAATGCTCACCACAGTAAGTCTAGTTAACATCTGTCATCATATACCCCCCTCCTTCATTTTTGCCTCCTGTGTCCTCTGGGTTCTGTTCTTGCCTCCTATAGCATATTCCCTTTCTGAGGCAAAACAAAGGAAAGCTATTCCTATAGCTCTGTCCTTAAGAAGAGAGACCAAACAGGTTCTCTGAAGGGATAAGGGATAAGAAAGTCAGAGAATTGCTGGGCTAGTCTCATTATCTCGCTCCTTGTTTATCCTTAAACTTGTCAAAACTAGCTGAGGAACAGACTTCCTGCTCCGTCATTTAAAGTGATTCTCTTTCTTCTACTTTCTTGCCAAACGTGCTTCATGAGACAAGAGACTCTCAGGCGGAAGAGGGCAAGGCAACAAGCCCAGGAGAATTTTATCCTTATTAAGTACCTTTCATTCCTCAGACTCTCCAAAGGCCTGACAATCTATATTTCATGCCCTTCTACCTCACCGCAGAAAGTTGGACTCTGTGCTGTAAAGGGAATGCACAATAAAAGCGGAGGTAAACTATTCAAGCCCGATCATCACCTCCATTATGCATTAGCGTTTCTACAACACTCTACATTGGTCAATGTTATATTACTCAGTCTAGACAGGAGGGCAAGGGGGGTCTTCCTGTAAATGGTGTTTCCACACATTTTCCCCTCTTTACTCGCCTTCCTTCTTGGGTTTCCCTTCTGGGTAGTGAACTTTCCCTCTCATATAGAATCCTTCTTATTTGAATCTGTCAGAATCCGTTGCAGGAAGAAGTACTACGAGGAGAACATCTACCACAAAATACAGAGCAAGAGGCACAGAACCAGTGTTCTTTGTAAGTTGTTCACTAGATAGAAACATGTCACGAAATAAAACATTAAAAGTGAATAGCACATGACCCTGCCTTAAAGGAAAAGTTATCTCACTCGCCATGCAGAGGAAAGAGGGATGTAACAAGCACAGTTATCCATGAAAACATTCAAATAGCTGCTAAAGTGCATCCTTAGGAGGCCTCACCTGTGCTACCTTCAATATCTCATTTGTTTCCCACCAACAACCTAATGAAGTGACGCTATATTAATTTCCTCACAAAAGAGAAAAATGAAACGCAGGGACATTAAACAAGACGTGGGCAAAGTCATGACAATTCTTCAAGGAGTTTGAATCCGTGTTAGAAATTCTGACTCCAGCATCTATTTCCTGAACGACCGTGTTCCATCCTGCCTCAGGTATTTCTTCAAGGATGAACATGAAGAGAGGGACCATTTCTATTTTGAGTGGATCCTTCTAACTAGCCCTTCTCTGTTTGGGATTAATGCAGTCTTTCTCCAGGTGTGATGCTGGGCAGTCCCCAAACACTGGGAGACCTCCCTTAGAGGGTAACTCCTGGCCAGTGGGATTCTCATTCAGGTTTCATTTCTTTTTCACTGCTCTTCCCAGTTCATCCTTCTCTGAAGAGTCTAGGCATGAAGTTTGGGGGATGGGGGTAGCCAACCGCAGCACAAGCATTTGCTGTCCACCGAGTTCACACAGTAACTTGAGTAGGTGTGTTACTTAATACGCCACGAGAAAACGCCCACCCCGAGAGTCTAAAATTGTGGATTTAATAGGCCTCCTGCTGCTGCTCGGCTGCCTTCCAAAGGCGCGCTGAATTGCTTCCCCTGCACGCAGGACCTTCTGCCAGAGACTCTGGGGGAGCTGCGGTTGTTGAACTGTGGCGAGAGGAGACAGGTGGTCGCTCTGCAATCATGGGATGTTAAAATTGATATTAAAATATTTTTTTCCAAAGGGTGAGTAGAGACTAGGTAAAGAGAGAAAGGCTGCTTGATACCACTCCCTAATGTTTCTGTACCTCTGGAGAAGGTGTGCTGGCTCCCAGCCAGCTTTCCACACTCAGAGACCTAAATCCTCTAAAGACTCATTCTGGGAAGATCTTGGCATGAGGACACAGCAGCTACGCCTGAGCTGGGCCTTCCAAGAGGTTTGTTTAACCGGGACCCTTCACCCCCCATACCTCCTCACCAACGTCAAAGGGGTGACTCCATGAAGAGCGTAACTACTACCTTTACAGACTGTTGCCTTTTTTCTTTCTTTCTTCCCTCAAGAATAGCAAGGAACTACTGCAAATGGTGTTTAAGACGTGACCATTAAGGAGGCAACAGGCCTTCGTATTTTTGACCCAAGGCATAGCAAACTATGTGGAAGGACTACAAGCTTTCTACCACTCCCTGAATGAATTTGTCACCACTGTGGGACAGTAGAAGGCAGGAAGTTCTTCAGCCCATCAGAAGTGTTGCTTCATGAACTTTAAAAATCCAAACAGCCTTTTGATAAAATTCATCTCCTCCTAGAATCAGAAGATGGGTTACTTTTAGAAACATTGTTTTTTGGAGAAAAGTAACAGATGTTTTGATAGTCCACTTAAAACACATATCAATGGCTAGCTTTTGTTTTTTATTCAGGTTTCTGTAGTTTAAACCTTCACTGTTTAAACTAACTGTTTAAAATAACTGTTCCTTATTAGGCCTGAGCTATGCTGCTTTCATACGGTTGTGATATCAGGATGTTTCTGGGAGACTGAGACCAGAGTTCATTGCGCAGACTCCCTTTCTCCAACATGTCCTTAGCAATGAAGCCGGGCTCAACTCTCTGTCTTTGAAGTTGGCATCTATTAACACTACTCCGTCACAGTGGGCATTTGTCATTCTTTTTGGTTGCCCGAAAAACTTTGGAACATGCATCTGAAGACTTCCCTACCTTAGGATTCTTGGTGGAAGGCTAGCAGAGAAGTCGAAAGTGCTGCATATCCACTGTTACCCAAATTTCTTTACAGCCAGGGCCCAGCCTCCTGCAGTCAGATGCACCCGTTGCAGGCTTAGAATCTGGAATTTGTGCTGGAAAGGGCTTGGATGGCGAGAAAGACTAAGGCAGGGGCAGCAGCTGCAGGGAGCCAGAGAGAGCAGCCAGTGCTGGGAGCTGGCAGCCTAGAAGGTACCAGAGGCAGAGCCCAGGGGTCATGGGCAGCCGTGACGTTCTCACCAGAGGAGTTCCACATCTTGATTCTGGGCATTTTTTCCTGGCTCTAGAGCTCAGAATTTTGTGTTCCAAGTTACCTGGCAATTCCATGAGCAACTTCTCCTAGAAGGGCTTTCTGTTTGCTGCTTACAGCTAAACAGCCTGACTTAAAACAATAGAAATAAATTTTACAATCAATAAAAGCTCTAATTTGTTAAAATAACAGAAAATCATCTTACAGTGTAAAACTGTGCACTGGTACAATTCAGAGTCTAGTGGACTCTATAAGGCGTGTGTTTGGATATAACTACACATATTTATATATCCATACACAGATATCTATGTTGAAACATAATCATGCATGCACGTGTGTGTACATATCCAACCACACAATTCAATATGTCACTTTTAGGTCTGAAAGCCAATAGCCTCCAGGGCCAAACTTTAAATTCCCTTCTATACTTGTTAGACCACCCTCCTTCTCCTAGTCAATTGCTTTCTGTTCACTCCCTCTCGTTATTGAAAGAATATATTTTATTTTTATCAAGCAGAACAGCGTTCTCCTCCTTTCCCAAACAACGTCAGCCATGTGGATCACCGACACACAATGAACTAAGACCAGTGGGGTATACTCAGCCAAGACCAGCTGCAGGACCACATTCCCTCTGCAGGAGAAACACGGAGCATTCAGTGACAGGCGAAGTTGTTAAAAGGGGAGTGTGCACTGTACAGCCTCAGGGACATGTGCTGTACTCGTTAGGAAGTCTGGGGCTCTGAAATCCTGGTTCACAAAGCACATACAAGAAACCCAGTAATGCAGAGGAAACTGAAGCGAACTTACCTGGAATCTCCACTCAACTGGAGCTTTCCAAAGCTTTTAGCCAAAGCCTGGGAGTGTTTTCAAAGCTTGTTCCCTGCTGTGGATAGTATCACTTAATCCTCACGATTACTCTGGGGGCACTAAACCAAGGCAGGCACTACTCTCCACTTCACAGATGCGGAAGCCAAGGCCCAAGGTCACCCCGTGAGCTCCCTGCTGAGCCGAAACTGGGGTCCCGGGCTTCTGGTTCCTCAGCCATTGTTTTTCCCTCTCTGCCACGTCATTTCTTATTGTTTCAGTGTGGTTTTTTTAGTTCCTACTTTTGGATGGAGATACACACATGCACACATACACATATACCCAATATTCACATTTATATTATATATTCATATATGTTTGTTTAAATATTTAAACATACGAGAATATACAATAATATATAATGAAACAACTTCGAATCAAGGAAAAAGATTGGGAAATTGCCCATACTTCTTCTTCCAAAAGGTGAGTGTGTAGCCCTCAGATGGGCCAACCATGAGCAAGGGCTCTCCTCTTATCAGGCTTCCCTCCATAATAACTGCCCTTGCTCTTCTTCCCCAGGGAGCTGCTATCCACCCTCTGTTCAGTATAAACGTGCTTCCTCCCAGGAAGCCCTCTCTGATCTCCTAGCCTAGATCAAGTTTTTCTTGTTATATGTGTTCTTAATAGCATATTCCTTTCCCAATTTGTCATTTACTACATATGAGTTGGTGTGACTATTCGTTTAATACCTGATTTTGTGTGCTACCATATCCCCAGACCGTAGCCCAGTACCCAGCACAGAGTGACTGCTCAGTAATGAGAGCCCAGGGAGAGACGTCAATCCTCAGTAGGTGGATTTCCCCCCTTGGTACAGTGCAGTAGATAAGACGGGCTCTGCAGTCAGAATACCTGGGTTTGAATCCGGGCTCTGTGACCTCCCAGCTATATGACTAAACAAGTTGCTGGGACTCTCTGTCTTTGAGCGGCCTCATCAATAAAATGTTGCTAACACAGTTACCTATCTCACAGAGCTGTCTGAGAACAATTGAGTTTATACCATCTGTAAAGTTCTCAAGACATTGCCTGTGACATAACAAGTGCTCAATAATATGAACAGTAATTATTTTTTATAACTAGGTGGTAAGAATGGGTGTGGATAAAAAATGGTGTGTAGGTTCAATGATGGGAAATTAAAGAAGATACAACAGGAAGACTTCTATTTTCTGGGCAAGTTAGAAGATGAGAATAAAGGAAATTTGAGTGTCAGAGATTAGAGGGAAGTGGTACAAACTAAGCCGCCGCCCAAAAGTCCTGCATACAGCAGTCTGGTTGCGAAGACTGCCTCTCACCGCTTTCCCAGGGCTTCCACGTGGACTTGCAAAGCTAGCTTCCTTCCCCACAGTGTGCTGAGCAATCTGAGTCATTTTGCTAATTCTGCTTCAACAGAGGAATGGTCAAAAGCCTCATGAATCAAGTGCCTCAGAGCCCTAACCTAGACAGCAATACCAAGGCCCGAGTTTAATGTGAATTTGGAATGCACCAGATATACAATTAGGAAATAGTTTTGCATTCTGGAAGAATCTGGCCTCTTTGCAGTAGTTCTGGTTTCTTGAAGTTTTGAGATTTTATTGTATCCTTAGGGTGATCAACTCTGTTTCCTTAATGTGTGCAACTGCAGACATCCGCTCGTTGGGGCAGACGAACTAACCTGTCACCGGGTGATGGATGTTTTCCTATTGCTCTGCTGAAGAGCATTAAGTTAAGGCTTCACTGCAGCTCCACAGATAGCTGAGACAGCAGATGGCCTTTTTTGCAATTCTGGGGAATTGCTGCAGGAGGAGGATCTGAAGGGTAGCTTCTATTTGTTGATGGCTTAAAATAGACTGGGCAAATAAAGAACTATTCTTGTTATGTGTGCCAGGGGGTATGGTGGTTGTTGAGGGTGGAGTTGGAGGAAAGGAGGGAAAACGTGTTCCACTTGCTTTCCTGACCTCGCAGGAAGTGAATGTAGGCTACAGGACAGATGAGGGGAGCCAGAGTAGTTTTGAAGAAGTCAAGTTGTATCTATAATATTAGCAGATGTTGACCATCTTTTGTCAAGACCAAAACGTCCTCTTAATCAAATAAGCACAACTAGAAGACAGACAATGCAAATCTATTTTCAAGAATTACTGGTATGCTTCAATGAATACCAATTCCATCTGTTAAAAAATACTTTATAATAAAACTCTGGAACCTGTGCATTTTAAAAAATGATAGTTTGGAGGCACATGGACAAACTTGATATCATTTGTCCTGTTTTCTGGGAATTTCTATGGTCAAAGGAGGACTTCAATCTATCTTGAAGCAAAAACGTACAGTCCTTTTGATACAAGGGTACTTTGATTCTGATCATCTATGGGACTCCAACATTCACCACAACAAGAAGGATTCTGCATCACATAAGACTAGACCATTTGTTGAACTCCTAGGATTATTAGCCGCGTACTGACTAACTGAAAATAGTCATTGTTCAGTGCTATCACCCCACAAAAAAAATCCAAAGCCTGGCCAGAAGAAGCTTGCTATTTATATTGTGCAGTAAAAAGCTTGCTGCTCTCTTTGTATTGCAGTTTAAGGGCTTCTCAGATGGCAGGTTGCAGGATGGCCTCAAGCAAAACAGTCCCTTTGATTGCATGGGATTTGATATTTATAATGGTCTCAGAAAACACAGTGAAACTGCATGTATCAGGTAGTGAAAGTACATGTAGTGTTACATGTATCAGAAATGGAAATGGCAGCTTCTGACATAAATGCTTTCTATTTTCTAATTCCAAAGGCAAGAAATGCAGGCTCTATAATATCTGTAGATTGTCCAGGCACACCACCCCTACTCAGGTGGCAGAGAATTATTCTACAGTCTGCTCACAGATAAATGACGCAAAGTGTAAATGCTTTCAGCAGATGCTTTAAGTCTTGAAGGCATATGTTGTTCATACTGCTTTAAAGGAAATCTCCAAAACTGCTGTGGTAGGTCAAGTCATCTGACATTTGGGAACCATGGTGATGTTTTTCATCTGAAAATAAAACCAAAAGTTGGGTCATAAAAAGACAGTCTGGTGCAAGGTGGTCAGCAGTTTATGCAATAGAACTTTAATTCAGTTAACATGAATGCAAAGTGAAGATAAAGATGTATGGCTGCTAAGGAGGACCATCAAGCCCATATTCATTGTCTTAGTAATTGGCAAAGTAACACTTCACAGTGTGTTCCTACAAAGAATTTAGCCTCAGGTTACATCACCCCCACAGCAGTAATATTGCTGGGAGGATACAGCAAAGGTGCCCTTTGACTTTATGCCTAGAATGTGGTAGGCACCCTGAGTAGCACCGAGGGATACACAAAATCTCAAGAAGTCAGACCCCCTCCCCAAATTATTCCCATTAAAACAGCGTGGATGTAGGGGATTGCAATGTTTCCCCACCTAATCTCCAAAGATTCTGAGGCTCATAAAGGGAAACTGTGATCATTTCATTTAGATTTAGTTCTTGTTTTCATTCACCTGAAGTCTAGAGATGCACCTTTTGCTCTAACTGGGGAAATAGAAAGATTTGAATATCTAATTAAACAAGGCATTATCAATTAAGGGTTTTTGGGTTTCAATCAACAGAATGAAATTCTGGTTAACCTAAAAGCAGAGAAAGGAATTTAATGGAAAGATATGGTGAAAGCTCAATGAGACGAAGAAAAATTTAAACCAAGACTCAGAGAAAACATGAACTTCAGGGCCCTCAAGGAGTGGAAGGAGTGGAACATGCGGTCAGAACACCTTCAACAGGATAGATTTTGTTGTCCTTCACTTTCATACTTACTTGTGAAACTGATCCCGGAAATGTCCCTGAACATTGCAGACCACGTTAGTTGTTGTTTGTTTTCTAGATGTGGTATAAGCCTGTCTCAGTTTAAACCTTCAGGCTAATACTTCATCACCAATGGCCATCCCCATAACTAATGTGAACTAAGGGCTCGGAGGGAACTTTGTTTTCCATTAACATTCCAGTAGACCAAACATGAAACAAGGTCTCGGCCTCAATCTCTGTTAAAACATGAAATCATGGCTTGAGCCTTTAAAACACTCTACAAGCCGAGCTCTTTATTTACAACTTGGCGCTCCCTTCTGGGGTGTCTTCCTGTCTGGGTCATAGCCTGCTTCCAGGTGGTAGAGCCCCTGGGAGTACTCTTAAGCTTGAACTTCCATACTTACTGGGCCTTTAAGAAAACCCAGTATATAATTATCCCCTTCCCCACTAAGTTGTGAACCACTTGAGAAACGAAAGCAGTCAGCAACAATGGCAAAAAGCACCTCCTTGTTTAATGATAAGATTGATCTAAGAGAATATGGCTCAGATCTGTGGGGATAAGCTCTGCTTAATATTGAACACCAGAATCACAGACGGACTTACTCAGTCCCAGTTTCAGGCAGCATCTAATCGTGTCAGGCTTCTCCATTATTGGAAGAGGCAGACTGCCCTATAAAACGTTACCTCAAGAAGGAACAGAGGAGAAAGCATGCCACTTAAAGCAGCTTGTTCCAAAGAGGAAAGTAGAAGGAAGGGGAGCTGTTTCTACTTCCAAACCCATCAATCAGACAAGTCACTGAACTTCCTCTGGGGAAGGGCTATTGAGGGGACAGAAAAAGACCTATGCATGGGTATCTCCAAATAGAGAGTAAATGTTGTCCCCTCCAACAAGACCCTAGAGCACAAAGTCTCGAGAGAGATAGAGTATCCTCTCCTGCCTGGGGCCTGCCTACAGAGTTCTGGTTTTCTTTGTGAGGACATACCTTTTCTGATGATAAAACATGAGGAGTGTTTACGTTTTTTAAGACTGTATCTACCTGTAATGGCGTGCCCTTAATGTACAACTTTTGTCCCAGAGATATATATAACCTAAATCAAGAATGATGTTGTGTTTTGTTGTTTTTATAATTTTTCCTGTTGCAAGACTATCCAATAGACACATTTCCTACTTCACCTGTTTTCCCACCTGTTTTTAATCTGCCTACCTTGCCATCCAATTCCCAAGGAATCAACATCATTATCTGCCTATAAAGGGCTCTTTAACTTTTTAAATATTTTATTTTATTGCATTTTAAAAATAACTTACCGAGATATTGTTAACCTAATTAGCTGTACATATTTAAAGTGCACCATTAGATCAGTTTTGACACAGGTGTACACCACTGAAACCACCACCCCAATCGTGATAGTGAGCATCAATTCAAGGGCACATAATATTCCCTATGACTCCTTAATATCTCTCCTTCCTATCCCTCCCTCCCCACTCCTCCCCAGCAATCATTAATCTGCTTTCTATTGCTATAGATACATTTACATCAATCTTTTTTGTTTAGCTTCTTTCACTCTGCATAATTATTTAGAGATTCATCTATGTTGTTATATATATCAATAGTTCATTCCTTTACATTGCTTATTAGTATTCCACGGGATGGATATACCGTGATGGTTTATCCATTTATTTATTGGAAATTAGGGTATCACAAATTAAGCAGCTATGAACATTCAATGATAGGTTCTCATGCAGACAAATGCTTTCTTTTCTCTTGAGTAAATATCTAGGAGTGGAATGGCTGGATCATGTGGTAGGTTTATATTTAACTTTTTAAGACTGCCAAACTGTTTTCCAAAGTAGTTACAAAACTTAAAAACTTAAAAATGTTACATTCTTATCAACAATCTCTGAGGATCCTAATTCCTCCATATCTTTGCCAACACTTGATATGTCTAGCCTATTTAACTTTACCCACTATAACTGGTGTATAGTGGTATCTCATTATGGTTTTGGTTTGCATTTCCTAATGAAAAAGGCCTATTTGCCATTCCTGTGTCATTTTGGTGAAGTATCTATTCAAATCTTTGGCACATTTTTAAACTTTTAAATTGAGTATTTTGTTTTCTTACTGTTTTGAGAGTTTTTGAAACATATTCTAGATACAAATCCTTTATGTGACCAATGCTTTACAAATATTTCCTCCCAGTCTGTGGTTTCTGCTTTCATTCTCTTAACAATGTCCTTCAAAGAGTACAGGTTTTTAATGCTAAGGTTTTTAATGATTCATCATGTCCAATTTTTTCTGTAGTAGATCATGTATTTAATATAATATCTAAAATATCTTTGCCTATGTTTTATGCTTTTATGGTTTTAGATTTACATTTAAGTCTAAATCTGTTTTGAGTTAATATTTTGTATATGGTCCTAGGTATGGATCCAAGTTGTTGTTTTGCATGTTTTCAGAATCATTTGTTGAAAGGACTATTCTTTCTCCCCAGATTGCCTTTGCACCTATGTTGAATATTACTTATCCACGTGGTATCTACCAATTATTATATGTGTGGATATTTCTGTACTTGCTATTCTGTTCCACTGATCTATTTGTCTATGTTCATACCAATGCCAGTGTCCTGATGACTTTAGCGTTACAGTGAGACTATATACTTTGCTATAAGTATTTAGAAGAAGGTAGTAAGTGCTCCAACATTGTTCTTCTTTTTCAAAGATGTTTTGGTTTTTGTAGTTTCCTTGTATTTCCATATGAATTTTAGCATTTGCTTTCCAATTTCTACCCCCAAAAAGCCTATTAGGATTTTGATTGGTATTGCATTGAATCTACAGAGAAATTTGTAATCCTAATAATGTTGACTCTTAAGGTCCATGAAAAAAGCTATACCTCTCTATTTATTTAGGCCGTAGTTCATTTCCCTCAGAAATATTTGTAGTTGTCAGTGTACAAGGCTTGTCAATCTTTTGTCAGATTTATCTCTAAGTATTTTATATTTAATGTTATCCCAAATAATATTTTTAAAATTTCAATATATAGTTGCTAATTTATAGAAATAAATTGATTTTGGTATTGATCTTTTTTTTTTCAAAACTTGCTAAATTAACTTGTTAGTTCTAGGAGTCTTTATGGATTCCATCAGATTTTTCTACATAGACAACCATGCATTCTATAAATAAAAAATATTTTGCTTCTTCCTTTTCAAAATAAGAGCATTTTTTCTTGCCTAATTGCTCTGGCTAAACCTCTAGTATAATGTTAAATGGGAGTATGAGAAGGCACATCTTTTTCTTCTTCCTTACAATTTTTTTTAAATGCTTTTTTCTACTTGTGTTTCATCTTGTATTGCTTCTATTACTATATTTTCAACCTTACTAATAATTTGTTCTGTAATGTCTAATTTGTTATTAATTCCACCTCTGTGTTTTTCATCTTTGGCATTGTAGTTTTTCACTCTAGTTGTTTGATTTTTTAATATTTGTTTTTCATATTTTCTATATCACTATTTTTGGGCTTTTGGAATATAGTTATAACAACTCCTTTAATGTCTGTGTCTGCTAATTCTAATATCTGTGTCAGTTCTGGGTGGGTTTCAATTAACTGATTATTTTCTTCATTATGGGCTATATTTTTCTGCTTCTTGGAATGCCTGGTACTCTTTTATTGGATGTCGGACATTTTGAATTTTACCTTGTTGGGTCTTCAATACTTCTGTGTACCTATTCTTGAGCTTTGTTCTGAGATGCAGTTCAGTTTCTTGGAAACACTTTGATCCTTTTTGGGTCTTGCTTTATGATTTGTTAGCCTGGTCCAGAGCAGTGTTTAATTTTGGTAATGTGTTCCTTCCTTAGTACTGAGACAAGACCTTCTAATTCTCTACCCAGTGCTTCATGAATTATGAGGTTTTTCCAGCCTGGCTAGGGGAAAAGACAGTATTCTTAGCCCTTTCTGAGTGTAGACATTTTTTCTCTAATGCTCTCTCCAGTCTTGGACAGTTTTCTCATATACATGCACTGACCAGTGCTCTGCCGAATACTCACAGGGAGCCTTCTGCAGATTCCCAGAGTTCTCTATGCAGCTCCCATCTCCGTCCCAGGGACTCTGTCTTATCTCCTCAAGCTGACTTGGCAATTGTTTGGGGCAAGAAAGTAAATCTGATCCCTGGGATTCCATCTTGGCCACAAGTGGAAGCCAATAATTTATTTTTAAGTTATTTAAAACATATAGAAAATGTTCAAAGCATATACAGAGATCTCCCAAATCCTCTTTATCCAGAATTCCAAGTTATTAATATTTTACCACATTTGCCCCATCTCTGTATCTCTCTTGATAGATGATAGATAGATACAGTATATATATTATTATATCCATTATAATTTTATCTTTCGGAAACCATTTTATCAACAATTGCAGTCATGATGATTCATCGTTATCAATTCCTCCAATGTCTATTTCTCCAAAACAAAGACATTTCCTACATAACCACAATATAACCAAATGAAAAAAAGAACATCAATACAACACTATACCATCCAGTTCACAGAATACTCTTAGGTTTTTCCAACTGTCCCGACAATGTCTCTTTATTTTCTGGCAACCCAGGATCATGTGCAACATTTAAGTGTCATGGATTTCTGAGTTCCTTCAACCTAGAATAGTTTTTCACTTTTCCCATCTTTTTATTCTCTAGATATTCCCCTACCAGAGTTTATCTGATGACTTCTCATGTCCAGAATCAGGCCATATTTTCTTCACAGGAATGCTTTAATGTTGTACTTTTCTTGGGATATCACATCAAGAGACTCATGAAGCCCATCTGTCTCACACAGAGTAAGATTATTGTCCACTGGTTCAAATTGACATCTATCAAGTTTCTCCATCATAAAGTCACCACTTTCTCTCTTGCAAGTGATAAGCATTTTGTAGGAAGATATTTTTATACTGCACCAATATTTGATTCCTAATCAAACCTCTACTTGCTAGCCTTGACATGGGTGGCTCACACTGAATCCACAGAACCTGGTCTTAACGCATAATCCATTTTGTTTTCCAAAGCATCAACTATCCTGATGGAAGATTAGCTGTTCCTTCAGTTACAGTCCTAACCTCTGTTGAAGACCAATTTCAAATGAAAAATCATATCTTAGAGTAGCTATTCTATTCATTTAACCATCCAACCTTACATCATCTATTCATTCAATAAATACTGATAGTTCTTTATATGTGATGGCAATGGAAATTCAAAAAAAAAAACATGAGACACAGTGCTTATATCTAATAAGCTCCTGGTTTTAGTAGGGGAAAAATGTCAACAAATAATTACAATTCAGTGTGATTACAGCAATGTACTATAATACAGGTAGATACAAAATATATGGAGCACCAAAGGATTATAAACTTTATTAGCCTATAAAGGAAGGTTTCCTACAGAGATAATATTGGAGCTGCGTTCTTTAAGATGAGTAAGAGTGGGAATCAATAGAAGGTAAAGTTAGAAGAAATGTTATGTGATAATGCATGGAACAAAGGACATAGCAGTAGTTCATTGTCTGGGGAAAGGGGAGGCTAGGAGAAAAGGAAGGTGACGGGTAATGAGGCAGAAGGAAGGGACTGGAAAGACTGAGGTGGAGCCAGGTTGGCCTGGGGCCAAATTGTTTTGATCCTGCTAAGGAGTCTGGTTTTCATTCACAGAGTTCCCACTAAAACTACAGATTTCTGGGTCCCATCCCAAAGCTATTAAATTAGAATCCCTGAGAAGGATCTGGGAATCTGTATTTTAACAAACACCTCAAGTTTGGAAATCACTGCTGTAAGCCAAAGGGTGCTACTGAATACATGAAGACAGAGTGAAATGATCAGGTTCGTTTCTCGGAAAGATCATTAAGGGACTCGTGAAGGATGACTTCAGAAGGCAAGCCAGTGGACACAAACAGCTGTGGCAGCAGTACGGCAACCTACCAGTTATTTGCAAGCCCTCTTTCTCCTGGAGCTGCTCCTAGCTCAATTTAAAGAATCTGTGGAGAGGACTTGATCGAGCTGCCAGCATTGTCTATGCCTCTTAAGTCATGAGGCTGAAAGGATGATCCAGGTCCTGAGATGCTCCAAGTGGATTGTTAGAAGAGACTGGCCGACAAGACTTGCCAAGTGTCTCATTGTTGAGCGTGTTTATTACTCCATGTTCAATGGTTAAACGTTGTGATGGATATGGTGGGTTGGCACTCAACATCTGTTCTCCCCTAGAGGTTAGTGGCTTTCAAACTTTTTTTCTTAATGTTTCAACTCAACTCACAATAGGAAAAACGTTTTACATTGCAATCCAGTGCATACCCAGATCTGTGTGTTGGTCGCACAAAGCAGTGCTTAGCTTTACTGAGTTGTTGGCCTCTAAAATTTCTATCTGTTCAATTTCATTTCTTTTCATTTCTTCCAGCGCTGTCATGATTAACTAATGATGGGTTCTGATCACTGGTGTGAAAACCATTACTGTCATGAGCTTTCCTGTAATGTCCTTCAAAGCTAAAGACTACATTTTCCTACCTAATGTCAGCTAAAGTTCCAGACGTTTTTGGGCTCTACAGATCAAATTTCTTCACATTGCCTTTGCTGTTTTTGTTAGGCAAGCATGTCATGGAAGGGTTTGGTCCTTTTTGGCAATGCCAGCAGGGGTTCAGTTGTGAGCATAGGTACATTTCACAGGTATCCAGAAGAAAGGGACACCCATTTCGCTGGTGAAGCTTACATCAGGCACAGAATGGTTCTGGAGTCTGTAGCATTTATGGCTTTGTAAGCACAGTACCTTCTTGATCAGGACAGTGTATGATTGCAGTGGCTTGAAGATCAAGGCAGTGGCGATGTGGCGCTGGAGCCTGAGGAAGCCTGAGCCGCAAGGGGGAGGAGCTGCTTGGTTGTCCAGCAGTGTGGCTGGGGAGACGGGAGGAAGGTGCCCAAAAGCTCACCACTGAGCTGCTTTTTCCACCCTTCCAGTGATTCTACATGCCTTTTTTAAAACCTGCAGTAAGTCTCTACCTACCTAAATTAGCTAGAGGGGATTCTAGTCTCTGCAACAGACTTGGGCACGCAATAATCAGTTCTGCTAAAGTACTAATAAAGTACTAAGTCATGGGGACTCGGGACCTACCTAAGCTTGCAACCATCAAGACTAATCTAGGTCCAGTCACAAAAATGAAGGGCAGCCATAGTGAACAGCTTGGTCATTCTTACAAACAGAAGGCTGAACACAAAGAGCAAGACATACAAGGATATAGTTATATAAAATTGAGAACACAGTGAAATTAAACCATTTTGCTTAGAGATCCATATGTAAGGGAGAGATCTATAAAGACGTGTTTACTATAAAAGTTGAGATAGTGGGCATGTGACCAATAAGAGTCATGGGGGGACTTCTGAGATATTAGCTATGTTTTATTTTTTACCTGTATGGTGATTTCACAGGTGTTTGATTTATGTACTTTTCTGTATGTGCATTTTATTTTACATTCTCTCACACACACAGAGGATGAAAACCCGCAAAAATATACAAAAATTTCAAGTGACATTCACACAATTCCAGGATTAAGAACTAATTTATGGCCTTTAAGTCCACCTACTCATCTGATGCTTGAATCTCCCTACAACTTCCTTCTGTCCTCTGCTTGACTCTTTCTGAACAGCCGGAGTTGTGTAGATATCACTCGTGAGAACAGCAAATAGCAGGTGAGCTTCCCAGTTTCACTGTCATGTAACTGTGGCTGTCCACCCTCTTCCCTCGATTCCTAATAACCAGATCACTTCTGTCCATAGTTAAAGAACTCAGAATGGTCAGCAAACCTAACATTGAACCTTAGCTCCCTCAGGACTTCCTTCTTCCTGACCCTGGGGTGACATAACTTCTTTTATCCAGCAGGGGGATATCCATTTGTTATTTGTTGTTATTGCTGAGAAGAGACAAGTTAAAACAGCAATACTCAGTACCATAGCAGGAAAAGAGGTACATAGGTATGTAGGTTACCTTGAAATGTGAATGACTTTCTTTTTCAAATGGGCTGCTAAATTTGGGAAGAGGTATTGAGAGAGCAGACATTAGGGTCAGGCAGAAAGAAAACCCCACTCTACATGTAGTGTCATTTCATATTTAGGATGACCCAGTGAGGCGAGTAAGTCCGAGACAAGTGGTCTGGATCTACATGGTCATGCAATGGAGGAAAGGACAATATAAAGATTCCCCCTTCTCCTGTCTTCAAAGATAGATACAATTAATTTTGGGTGGAGCTAATATTGTCAGGATTAAATGTTAATGCTTGAAATTTTTTCAAATGAAGGGTGCTGTTGGCTTCAAATAATACACTTGTTTTACAAGTTCAACTTCTAGTTTTTAAAGAAACATAACCTCTGAAGGAGAACTTAAAAAAAGTGTTCACTTTTTCCTGGTGCCTTGAAAATCTTAAAAATATTTTTCAGCTGATTAAAGATTCTCGAATAAATGGGCATGATCCATAAGGATAACATATGTCTTTTGTTTGTCCACTAAATATTTGATAAATGAATCACAATGAACAAATCAAAAATATACATAAAAGAATAACCATTTGAAATTAGGTGGTTCTTTTAGGCGTATCCAAAAGTTGCACATTTTCATGAGAATAATTTCTGAGATTTACAGATAATGATTCTAGTATAACAAAACTAGTAAGTAAGCTGCCTTTCTACTCCGTGCAGGCAAAGTTAGGTGAAGCAATTATCTGGATAATTCAGACAAAAAACCAACCATTGAAGGAAAGGAGACCCTTTTTTCTTGGCCCAAATTAACTTGAGCCATGCAATAACATGACCCACTAGAGTGGAATTTGGCATTAAAGAGGCTTATCTTGGCTCCTGTCCAATGGGGTTTAGTTACTGAATTCCTTAAAGGACATTGTTCAAACATGGTCTCCCATGTAACAGGGTTCTAAGGCATAAGCTGCAAGAACCTTGACATCACCACACGACTCCAGGGTATTATTCCACTGGATCGAATTATCCAGAAAATCACTCTCATTCCAGTTCACCTTTCTACACTAGACAAAAGCAAAGCCCAAGATTTGCTACACAGTAATTACATGTAAATACCTGAAAGCTTTGCCTGCCTGCTAAGTACTTTAATAAATATGATCCCAGTTCCTAGATTGTGTCGATAGAAGCAAATAGGCAAAAGGAGACATTTATTTGGCAGTTCCTCACTTACCACCCCTTGATTCTTCTGCATGCATATGGGATTGCTGAAATAATTATGTTGATTTAATGAACAGTAGAAATCCCACTTGAATCGCCCACCAATGCAACTCTTTCCTGCCTCTAATTTGTTTACCAGTTGGAGAAGCACAAGGAAGTCTTGCAGAAAGTAACCGTGTTGCAGAAACAGCAACTGTGGCCTTTGCTTGCTTCTCTAGGGCTTCCTCAGCAGTTGATGGCCACGCAGTGAGCGAGGTGTTTTGTAAAATGACCTGGGGTTGGGCATTCTGCCCAAGCACACCCCCTGGCAGAGCGAGTCCTCCTCTCCTGGGGAATTCGGATCCATGCTGAGTTCCCCTTGTCTTTGACTGCAAAACAGACAAGGACCAGCTGGTTGGTGCTGACACGGCTCACACTACCGGCAGAACACTACTAAGTGTTCTGCGTTTGCTCATTATTTATCAATGGGAAGGTATTTTTCTGGAGAAAAGTATGTCCTTTGTCTTCTGATGGAAAGCTCATTCTTCCAATGGGTGATGACCTAGAGAGGAAAAATTGGCAATTCATGTCCCATGTGTAAGTCCCATGTGTAGGTTTTCACTGTAAAAGTTTGAGTTCAGATACAAGAAATGAGCTGTGGCCCTAGAAATGCCAGATACTTAACTTTTTGCTGTAGCAATGTGATTTTGAATAGCTGAGTGTGCCGTCTCTCATTGGACAAGTCTCTTTTAGCATCAGTATGAAGCATATATTATTGCTCTAAGTATGACTAAGTATTTGAATATAACTTCACACTGGAAATAATTTTTGACATCATCAGCTTCAGGGCATAAAATAATGCAATGTTGGCTGCAAGGATGGCACATGACCCTGGGATGGAATCTGGGAGATAGAAAAGAGGCAAATCAGACAGCTAATAAAGTGGCAAAGCAGGGTCTGCTCTACCTGCCCTATCCTCTTCTCACTCTTCCACAGATTTTCCAACATTATGTGGGATAACATTTTAATAAATGTAAAAAGGATTTTATTTATACCTTTGCCTAAAATTAAAAACTCTCAGGCTCTTATACTTCTCCTCCTCTTCTGTCCCTTCTTTCTCTCTCCTTCTTCTCCTTTCTTGTTCCTTTTGGTCTAGTTAGGTCAAATGTCAGGATCTCTTTGCTCTTTGAATTATTCATGCTACTCCGATTAACATTGTATTCATAGTCATCAAAGGAAGCTTATTTTTACTTAAGTTTTCCAACCATGAATAGTAGAGCATAATGGAAATGTAACTGATATGTAGGTATTGTCCTGGAACTAGATCTCATTACAATTATTTAAAAATAACTGTAAAACAGGAGGCATTTTTATGCTGTTCTGAAGATGAATAGACTAATTTATAGGTGGAGAGACATTCCATAAGATAAGCTAAAATGAATCATATTGCTGAAGTTTTCAAAGAGGTTAGAGTCCAAATTAAATATAGAAGAGCAAACTAGTTTCTTCCTCTGTGTACTTTAATGAAGACTAGAGAGACTGGAGAAATATTTATATTCTTTTATTCATATTTTCAGGATTGCCTCATGTCTCGATTCTTTTTCAAATCTCTCTTTTAAGTGAGGGTACTTCAAAGTGAATATGGGTATTCTCAACTCCTCGTATCATAAAAAAGGGGAAAAAAAGAAGAATTAATGGGACTGGAAATTTAAAAACAACAGATGTACTAAAAGTGTGATTACTGCCATGAATTAGATGTACGGGGGAGTTGCACCACTTTATGTAGCTTTGGTTGAGGGTTGATTGTATCGCAGAGAAACTGGAGCCCCAGAGCAGCACCAAGACCATCTCTAGGAAACTGCTGATTTCCCTTGGAGTGCAATAGATAAGGAGCTGTTTCTCTTCAAACATAGCTATCTAACTGCTTTGTGGTTAACAAGAGACCCTGCTAAGAACTGTGGGTAATTCGTTTAAGGATGTATATCAAAATGTGCTGTGTGGTGAGGGAGGAAACTGTGCTCCCAGATACTTGCTGCCTTACTCTGATGGAATTCGAGGCTAGAGAGGGACCAGCACCGAGTCCTCCCTAAGGGTGAACATGGAGAAGTGAGCTGAACTCCAGAATCTGAAGTCAGAAAGAGACTCCCACCAGGACCACTTGCACTGGAGTGAGATCTCTTCCATTCTGGCCCCCTATTTTTTTTTTTCCTCTCCACAGAGTTACATAGCTCAGTCATGACGCCTTGAGGGAGAAAAAGTCTTCAGACGCTGGCTGAGATAAGAAAAACCAGGCAAAGCTGAGACCAAGGCACTATGGTACGCATGTTGCTATCACTGAGTTATGCACTATTTCCTTTTAATCCAGTTTCAAAAGATGACTTCCTCCATATGCAATTAATTCCACATATAACTACAAGGAACTGCATATTTTAGAACAGTTGTGTCATCAGTGTGAATGTTTAAACAATCTCTGTGGTCTCTTTCCCACAAACTGATTTAACATGTATATAAAGAGGCTTTTGGGGTGAGCACTTTACATTTGCTTCTTGAACTTCAGCGTCTGTTTTCAGTAAATACTGGAGATGAAACCTCTCTCATTCATGCCTGGAGCTGTGGCCAGTTGCAACTGAGCCACGCAGTTCTTGGGCTTCTGATGAATAAAATTCTCCAGTTGTTAGCCTAGTCTTTCTCGGGCCATGTCAACGGGATCACATGGCCGTGGGATAAAGCATTCATGGAAGTTGGTTGAGCTAGGTACAGATTATCCTGATTAATACTAGCGCAGTGGGGCCTGGGTTCAAATCCTGACTCTGTTATTTCTAGATTAGGGTGACCATGTATACCTCGTTGTGCACAGGGGTCCCAGTTCACGCTTACTGCTCTGATATAATTATTAATAGCGTCCCTTCCAAAAGTGTCCCGGTTTGAGCTAAGTGGTCACTACTAATAGTGAAACCCGGCCTCTGTGCTCTTGTTTTTCTGGGTGCATCAGTATGTGTTGGGGTTCTGGTCTTAGAGACCCATTTTATAGGCCCAAATCATCAAAACAGATCACGAAAATAACTTAGTCATTTAAAATACAAATCTATATGTGACATAATTTATTGAAACATTAAGGTGTGGGTCTTCTTCCCCCATTTTTGTTTTCTCTGCTTTTCCCATTCCAAGTAGGAACGAGTCCCTTCGGGGCTTCCTTGCCTCAAGGATTTTTGCAGGATGGAAGGATGAAGCCTGTGGCTCTTCCTGTTTCTTGTAAAGGCCGAGTAAGTGCCCCGGACTCTAAGGAAAAGGGACGAGGCAGGGGACGGGAGTCCCACAGAGAGACGCTCTCTGCTAGATGGGGCCGAGGAGGGAGCCAGCAGACCCCGCGGACAAGGGGGCAGAGGAGGTGTGATAACACCTGCAGGCTTTAGTCCATCTAAGTAAGATTTTGCTAAACAAGAGGCTGCAGTTAAAAAATAAAATAGAAAGGACATCTGAAAATCACTGATTTGGTCCAACCCTACATTTTCAAGTTGAGGAAATTTAGAGCTGGAAGTGTTTTAACCAACATCCCACAGCTCAGCCAGGAGTAAACCGAGGTCAGCTCCCAGTCCTATGCGGTTTTCCTCGTAACAGGCTGCTTATTGCAGAAAGATGGGGCTAAAATCGAGATGTCGCAGGTTCAAGATTTACACCTTACAAATCAGATGTACAAAACCAGTAGCTTGTTTTATATAACTGATTTCATTTTGCTCTGAAGTTTTAGTTCCTACAGATGGCGGAAACAAACTTAAACTCATTAAGTAACAGCTTCTTCCAGGGTGAAAAAAGAGGAGGGGTGTGTGCGCTGAATTCGCTCAATTCAACATCAAAATTCCCCAGGTTCTCAGGATCTCCCCTCCTCCCTTCCTCCCAAGATGGCCTCTGAATGATGGAGAAGCGTATGGATCCTCATGGAGCAGGAGGAGGGATGGGTGATTCGCAGGTTGTCTGTCTCTGCAGGCTCCTGCTGTTCACAGCTGAGGTATGAACCCTCAGTTTTGGGACACCAGCCCCTGTCGTCCCCCATGTGCTCTGTAAGCCTCTGCGGCTGGTGTAGTTTGCGGTCTGCTCTCTCAGCATGGCGATCTGTGATGATGGCTCCCGGGGAGCGAGGCCATCTCTCCCTGGGAAAATCCTAACCAGGGCACCAGTACCCTGGGAAGGCCAACTTCAACAGAACGGATTGCTGCTGGGGGCTGTTCCTCTCTCTAAGGCACTTAAAGAACAACACTAATCAGAATTTTGTATACATTCCTCCCTTAACTTTTTCTTAAAGTAAAAAATTAAAAGCAGACGCATAATTATTTTTAAAAGTAGATCGTCTCAAAAGTTGACAGCAGAATAAAAACACTTAGGCCATTCTTCTCCCAAAAATCCAAAGAAAACAATAAACAGGACAAAAATCGAAGAAAAAAATGTCCTCTTCATGAATGAAACAAGGTAACAGCTCCAGTCCCAAACCACAGACCCCAGAGAACACCTGCCTACGGAGATACGTGAGCGCGGATGGAGGGAAGGGAGGCCCCCAGTGTGGGCCAGTGCCTCCTTGGGTCTCAGGCTGAATCTAGATTTCTCTAAAATTAGGTGAGGCAGCCCTAAAAAGGCCAACAAAGGACCCTCTGCTTAGAGAGTGGAGGATGAAGGACATGAGTGAGAATGGGACTGTGTTTAAGAGACAGTGAGTATGGGGTGCTACACATTTTTCACATTTTTGTTCTTTTCTGAGTTTCTTGATTTTTATGAGTACTTTTCCCCCAAACAATAGCCATTCTAATAAGAGTATGAGCTAAAACAAAACAGAGAAATGAAGCATTTGGTTTTATTCACTGTGTATAAAAGAGTTAAAGGATAATTAGTAGCTGCAGCAGAATTCTTCTTAGGGAGGCATAGTCTTTATTACATGACCTTAATAGGTTGTAGTGTAAAAAGATAAATCAGACCCAGAGTCTGGAAAAACAAGGAAGAAGAGAGTGTAGGCCAAATTATCCTGCATTCAAACATGTGAATTCATATTCACTCCCATTCAGTGAGAAGGGAGACGATTGCCCCTGAGGAAGAGCAGGAGGAGAGGGGGAGAAGAAGACGAGTAGGGGCGCAGGGGTGGGCGGGTGGAGGTGGCATTAGATGCTGAGTGGGCAGAAATGGCCAAGGGTCTTTCTAACCTTGAGAATTCTGAGGTTTTTTTAAAAGTTATTTGCATTTGCTTGAGACAAAGACCTCCTTGGCTTCCCTCAGCCTTCTGCTACACCCATGAAAGTCTTCATTTTATTTATTTGTTCATTTGTCTGCTTTATTATTTCATGAGGTTAAGTAGAAATGAAGGGAACCGAAGGAATCTGGGGAGGGACAGATTAGCAGAAGTATGCGCTCCAAATTGGAGCTAATTAGGAAGGCCACAGGCCTACCCCACCTCTACCCAACCATCCACTGCTTACTCCAGACCTCTTCCCCACACCCACAGAGGGGCTGAGCCACTTTCATTTACCTCAGCTAACCCTTAGATTAACTGTGCTACAGTAACTAAGCTTTAACTAAGTAATAATACCTAGATGAAATATGCTACATATTAACTAAGTTTTGGGTGGGACGGAGGAGGTTGGGGCCATCTTGATAGTGTCCAGGTAAGAAGGCCCTGTAAGGAGCAGTGGGGAAGGGGAACAGAACAGGAAGACAGCATGGTTTCTGTCCACAGGCGACCTTTCTCCCTCTCAAGTGGCCACCTCTATCCTATCTACATTTCACCCTTGACCCTTTGTGGACCACTTCCCATCTCCTGGTTCATCAATCACATGTTTAAAAAAAATTTCCAACTGGTGAGAAAGAGGACAGCACAATGATTCTTACTGGTACCTGGAACCCCGTCAAGATCTCAGTCCTTGCCAAGATGTCTGAATGAGTCCAAAAACCTTCCCTTGAGTTCTAGGATCTTTCTTCCTCTGAAAATCTTCTATATTAGTCAGGGCTCCTAATAAAACTGCTTTTTAAAAAGTTTTATTTATCGAAAAGTCAAAGACGTGTCATCTCCCAACATCTTCCATCTGTCATACAATGGTGGAGAAGAAATAGGATAACCAAGATTTGTAAAACTTCCAGTTTAAAAAATAGAACAGGCAACATTCCATAGTTAGTAAATAGTTAGTATGCAATAGTAAATAGCAAATCCTGCTGAATAGGGATGGCAATAACTCCAGCCCAAACACTGACTTGGTTGGTGATTCTAGAAGCTTCCCTCTGGGATGTCCTCCTTGTTAATTATCCCATATGAATTCTTACTTGGTGGGCAATAAAGAAAATAGCTTTCTTGGGGGATACACGGCTTCCGTGGACGTCTTCACGCTGGTGTGGCTCAAGAGGCCTGGGATTTGTTTCAAGGATAAAATCCTAGGTGATTGCAGGCAGCTTTGAGGTGTCCTTGTCAATGTGGTTTCCTTCAATTCTTAGCCGGCTTCTCTGCCACGCGCTTCCTGTAGCATATACATTAGACGCGGCCAAAGATCCTGTGTGGACAGTCTTTCAACCTGAAAATTTCCTCCCTTTACTTCTGACATCAGTGATCTCTCCTTTCCTAGTCCTTCTTTGAGACAATTGGAAACCATAGCTTCTCACGGTGAGACACCCAAACCTGAAAGTTTCCAATGGGGCTGAACAAGGTATCTTGCAGAGAGCACTGTTAATTAATGGAATAAAGGCACAGGGCATTTCTAGCCAAGGCTACTACTGTGTCCAACTGCTTCATTTGGAGATAAAGAAACAGTTGTTTTTATCGGCCTTTCAAACCTCCCCATCATAGGGCTTCTCCCCATCTTAGTTCGCTGCCACCGTCTCCTTTAGGGAAGCGGTATTGGCTAACCCCAGTGCTGGGCGCAGGACAGAAGACATCTGGCCTCTGCCCGATCACGCCCCACCCCTCACGCCCAGTTCTACAGCTAGATTTACCCTACTTTCACAGACCAAAGTTTTTATTCGTTTCTTTTCTTCTTCCTTTATTTTTAGTTGTAAACTACTAGAATCTATTCTGAATCCATTCAGGCTGGTTCAGGCAGAATCGCTGAGAGTCATCAGGGGCTCGGCGACTCACTGGGAGGTCTAGAGAACAAGAAGCTCGAGGCCTAGCAGTACAGTTCAGAACCTTGCACACAAGTGACCCGATGCTGATGCCGCCCCACCACCTTCTCCTGCAAACCGGATGCACCGCACCCAGAACCCAGTTTCCTTGTTTGCTCACTCTTAAGTCAGGGCTCCACGTGGGTATGTTTGTTTGGTGGATCTCAGGATGTTGAGAAAGTCTTCCCTGGAAAAGTAAGACTCACAATGCGGGAAGCTATAAAAATGTAGAGCAAGGGGTTAGCAGAATGACAGGTATCTGCTAAAGAGGGGTTTTGTTTTTTGTGTTTGTTTATTGAGTCCCAGAAAGATTCAGGCCTCTGAGACACCACCTACTGTAGAAAGTGAGGTGAAACGTGAGGCTGAAACATGGTTGGCTGAATGAAGATCTGTAGAAGGTAGACCTCTAGGTTCCCTCATCCACCCTCACACAACCACCCTCCCTTCCCTCTCCCCATAGAAAACTAGAAGTTTATTCTCTGCTGAATGTCCAGGCTTGAGGATGCCAGGGCCAAGACGCTGGACTGACTATAAGGAGGTTCAGTTCTTCTCGGTAAGCGTGGAAATAGTCTACTTTCAAAATCCCAAGTAATGCTTTCAGCTGTCTATGTTCCAGCAGCAGGCCTTCAGGGGAACTCCACTCAAAGTCCAGGCATCTTTTGTTGGGGGCTGTGGGGAGGATGGGATGGGTTGTACTGGTCATCTGCTTCTAACGTCGGAACACAAAGGAGTGGTGTTCTCATTCTCTTCTCCCCAAAATCTATGTATTGCCCGTCCTGCTATTCCACATGACAGAATCCTATGAGGCTCCCGAGAGTGCTGCAGAGAAGTCGAGGGGAATGGTGAGGCTTCTCCATTCCCAACTTAAGAAATGAGTGAAATGGTGTCTGAGTTACATTTAGCTCGGTTCTGACTCCAGGTGAGCTAGACATCATAGAAAGACAGAGCCAGATGATCAACCACAATAGCTAAGAGCTGAAACAATCCTAACTGAAGTTGAGGATTTTGGAGTGGAGGAGAGATGGCTTTCCCAGGCTCCAGGGTCGACGAGCCTGACGCCACATGCCACCTGCTGGTCTTAAGCTGCATAGCTCCAGAGAAACTCCGGAGGCCAAGGAGGAACAAAGAGAACCCTCAGCCCTTTGGGGGACGAGGCTCCGACAGGCCCTCTGCTACAGGTTTTAGACACTAACGAGTCCGGACCACTCGCTAGCTTACAGGCAATGAGGACAATGAGGACTGTCCCATTTTGGCATCTATCTCAAAATTGTTATCATACCTTCTCTTAAAGTTTCTAACCGCAAAGACATTCCTACTTATTTTCTCAGGTGTTATCAAGTTTTGACATGGGAAGACAATGTGACTTCTAGAAACATAACATTAGACATGATTTTTACACCAACCCTCCTTTCAAAGAACGTGGTGTCTCCTTAAGGAATCGGGTCTCGGATTGTATCCCAGCCTAAGTGTTACAAGGTGAGTTCCACCCAGTGATCTCCCTCGGGTTCCAACCTTTGTTCACTGTTGGTGCTTTTTCAATGGCTGCTACACAACAGATAAGTACAACCCATATGTTTTTTCATAGAAAATATCAATGGTCTTAATTAATGGATGCCAGTTTGTTCCTTGTATTAAATTGCCTTTGATCAAAGTTAGATTATTTGAGCAAAGCAGGTATGGCGGTCTCAAGGGTACAGAGACCCTAGAAAGACCCCATATGGAAGCAATGGGAATACTTCCAACCTTTTATAAACCAAAACACAAACAAACAAAAGTTTCCCTCACAGGGCACATATTCATATTTGATCCATTAGTCCAGTAAAATGTGATCCATAAGCCCAGAACAATATCACAGACATCCTTGCATATTAAAAAATATGCTTAAGTTTGCAAATTGTAGCACCAAATATACTATAAAGAACCTTTCCCCCCCAAAAAGAAAAGAAAAAGATAAAAATAGTGTTTTCCTAGAGCCTATGACCAAGTTACATGCAAAGGCTTAGAATCCCAGAAGCCAAGCCTGTCAGCCCAGAAGTGGAGGACATTTCTGAGTCTTGCTCGGCCAAGTCACTTTGACAGTACACATGACAGGCTGGTGTGAAACTAAGGTATCCAGCGGATTCTTTCCTTTACATCATATACAGCAAATACAAGCTATTTGGTGAAGCAATTGGCCTGGCACCTGCCCTGACATTCTCTGCAAGGACAGGCATATCTAGAAAACACCAGGAGAAGGCTTGGGAGTTTGGGGGTGGGAAGGCGTGGAGGGCAGATGGTGACCTATGGGTGTTTTCTGATTCTCCTCGGGCCATTGATGGAACCTTTGTCTGGCCAGCATCTTTGTCCCATCCTCAATATACGGCCACCCTAATGGCCAAGATGCAGATTCTAAACTCTTAGGTCAGTTTTTAAATTGAGGCATCCAGGTACAGAGAGAAATTGATAGGCAGGGGTTAAGAAGTATTGAGGAATATCCTGAAAGCTGAGTTCTAGACCCAGTGTTGCCAGCAAATAGCTGAGAGACTTGCACAAGTTTATTTACCTTTCCAAGCTTCAGTTTTATCTTCCAGTTCCTGCTCTTCCTCCCTTCTCACTTCCAACTGTCCAACCCCTGCCACTTTCCGGATGAGGCAAGGAGGTGGCAAGCGGCCGAAGGTTCTGGGAGCTCCTTCCTCAAGGTACTAGAATGAGGGCTCAGGTCCCAAAGAGCCTTTGTAGATACTCATGCCCAGCCTTCGCCGTCTCTGAATCAGATCTGGCAGGTGCATAATTTGCCCCCTCCTTTCTCCCTGTTCTCTTTTCTCATTCCCTTGTTTTCTTTGCTATTCCTCTCTGTCTACATCAGCAACCTCCTTTCCCTGGTATCTAACCAGCCCTCTCAATTTTGTTCCACTTTATTGGCCTAAGATGCTATGTTCCTATGGCTATGTGTTATTGCCTTTAAAAAGGATTGTGTGTGTGGGTAGCTGGACTTATTGCAGAAATTTTGGAAAATACAGAAAACCACACAGTGCAGCTGCTGCTGCTAGCTCTGGTTTATTGAGCACTGGCTCTCTGCCAGGCAATATTGGAAACACTTCACACATACTCGCTCATTTAACATCCCAAGAACTCCATAAAATTGGTGCTTTTATTGTCTCCATTTTGCAGGTAAGGAAACTGAGGCACAGATAAGTAGCATAAGAGAGAGCTAAAAACCTCCCATAATATGCTGAGAATAATACCATAACCCACACGAATCCTTATTTCTGAGTGAACGGAAGGTCTCCAGCCTTGTGCATGCATTTATTCATTCACAAACCGTTTGCCACAGCTCGACACGGCTCTGAGGGCAGTGGCGGGTTGAAGGACCTTTTCTGATAACTGCATTTGAGGTGAGGCCTTTCATCATCGAGTGCAGAGGGAGCGTCTGGCCAGTGGAAGGAGAAGTAGGCTGAAATCCACCGTGATCCTACATCCCTTCTCCCAGATCCAGCCATATGAGAGGCAGAAATCCAAACAAGGTCTCAAGGTCTTGCCAAGAGCCAGCTCTGGAAGTGAGGGTGTTAAAAGTAACCACAGCTTGTGCCCTGAGAGCAGTCATTTTGATGCCTGGCATATGTCCTAGGAGAACACAGTGCCATCTTACTCTCACCAGGGATGGTGGCGGCACTATAGAGCACAGAGGCGCTGGGCGTGCTTCAGGGCATGAGGAAGTGCTCACGATGTTAGAGGAGGAGAGAAAGCCACAAGACAGCGTGCATGTGTGTGTTACTATGATGGCGGACCTTGTCCAAAAAAAGGAGTGCCCGTATACATTGAAAAAGTACTGGAAAAATATTTGAAAAACAGCTAGTGATTTTGCCTAAAGAAAAGTGATAGGGTATTTTCCTTTCTTTTCTTTTAGCTCCCCAAATTTCCACAAAGAACATGTATTACTCATAGGTTCAGAAAAAATTCAATAATGTTATCTTAAAAAAAAACTGTACCAGTTGATTAACAGTTGAGAGTCTACAGTTTATATTCGAGAAAAATTCAGAGTTCCTTATTAGTTTTTAAAAAGGAAAAAAACTAATATTTATTGTCTAAGCATTTCTCCTACATTACCTTATGCAAGTTGCATATGGCGTTGTGGTCCATATTCTTGTTGTGGGGACATTAAGAGATGTAACCAAAGGGCCAATTGATGAGGGGCAGAACGTACAATGCCAACTGACCCCCAAATTCAGATTCTGTTCTCCAAGCCTATGGTGTTCTACCGTTTTATTTCTAACATGAACATAACAACCTTCTTTCATCTGTTGCTCTTTGAAGCAATGACGGAGAGTTGGGATGGAGAGGGAGGCAGAGGGTACATCTCAGAATCGTCTGGAGGCTCCTATGTGATTGGGGTCCGCTTATCCTCCAGACCTCTATCTTCTCTCCTCCAGCGATGGGGTAGTACCAGCAGCTCCCAGAGCTGGCAGCATGATTTCCAGGAGAGTGGGAAGGCCCATCACATCAGGAAAATACCTCTCCAGAGACGAACTTTGGCTTAGGGTCTTTGTGCCTTTGGCTAAAATGTAAATGTCTCTGAGTATAAAAATGCCTTAAACTATATCATGCCTGAGAATAAATAAGTTTGTCAACTTCTCTCCCAAGCGGACAAAGAGGATGACGGAACACCTGGAGCAAGACAGCTACACGGAAGGCAAGAAGGGAAGGAAAAGCCACACAAATCTACATACCCTTCGTCATAGTCCTCCCAATGGCTGGCCTTGATTATAATATTTCGGTTTCTGTGTTTATAGCCTATCAGGGGAGAGTGGAATATCACATTCTATCAAGTCACTTGCAAAGAACCACTGATTTACAATTCCAAGGCACTAACAGAGTGTTTGATTTAAAAGAGTGGATCTATGTGACTGGGATAAACACAGCACACTCCAGGGCGTCTGCAGATAGCTTCTTTCTGAGTAAATGGCAAAAAAGAAGTACAACTTGTTTATACGCCTTCCTTTCCCCAAGGGTTATCAGGGCTTTTTCATCGCCCTGTAGGGAAAACAAATGATTAAAAGATGGATGACCCCTCATCCCTTCCGTGTCTCCGTCTTGGTATGTCAAAGGGCTTTCCATCAGGCAGGGCAAGCTAATTATTTTCTTCTAATCAATCAGCTATTTTAATGATGTGCAACACTCCTGCTCTATCAGTATCATTAAGATAACGTCTGCTTTGTGGGGCTGCAACTAGCTGACCGAAGTTCTCTAGGCAGCCTGGACCCTCTAAAAGTCCAAACTCGTGTTCATCTAGGTATACAGGCCCAGGCCTCGAGGGGGAAAATCAGACCCCGAATCAGTGGCCAGGTGGCACTGATCTGAGGAATTACTGAAATGCAGGTCTGCCCCCAAAGGCCTACTACCACAAAACCTGACATTTCCACTAGTTCCTCTGCGTTTTATTCCTGAGCACAGCCAGGTGTTAGCATTATTTCCACAGTACCTCAGGAATCCTTGTCAGAACAGCTGCCTTTAACAGAGTGCAAAGACAAAAAAAGGAAGATCTGAAATATAGTCTAGGTGTCCCAGCTTTCCTGTTTTGGGGAGGAATGAAGCAGATGGGAGAACACTGGGGCCCTTGGGGAAGGAGCGGAGGGGATGTTGGGAAATCTTGACAGGAACACCGACGTAGGTTAATGGAAACACGCGGTTTTGTCCCACGGGTCGCCTAGAGCCTGCCCTTCAGACCCGTGGTGTGCTGAGCAGGGAACAAATCCTCCTTGCCGAGGGCCTGAGCTCACCAGTACAGGCCACGCCGAAGTCTAAAGGTGGCCACCAGAGAAAAGAGCGGTAACAATGAGCCCGGGGAGCCGCAGGCCTCGGCCCTCCGACAGCGTCGCCCCAGCCAGGCAGCCGCTCTGGCTCCTCGCTTGCTCTTTGGCGTGGGCACCTCCAGTGGCCGCAGGAAATCAGATGGGAGCTCCTGGCCCAGGTCTCGCCAGCTGACAGTGACCCCGAGCAGATGTTCCACCGGAAGCCTTCACACCCCTCTCCCATTAGGGAGTCATGGCCCCAGGGCTGCAGGGGAGGGGCGCCGGGCTGCTGGGCCGCAGCTGGCAAGCAGCTTTGTTCTGGGTGATCAGCTGCATATCTGCCTTCAGAATGTTCTCCGCACCGAGGGAGGGAGAGCCCTTTGGAGACATGGACACAGACTGCTCTCACCTCTGGATGGGGCCTGCAGGCAGGGCAGGGAGTGCGCCATCCTCACCGCTCACAGACGGCTCTTTGTTCGACAGGAGAAACACATTTCCACACCACTACTAACCCTGCCATTTGGCAGAATCCACCAGGGGCAGCCAGCTATCCCTGGGCCCTGCGGCATGTATGCTCGTGCGAATATTGCATTCCAGACCATTCCGCAGGTGCTGCAGATGCAAAGAGAAGTAAGACATGCCTCCTTCCTCAGAGAGTTCACAATAGGGGAGGGTGGTACAGAAATATAAACACATAATCACAATAAGGTGTCATAAATGCTACTAGCGGTCCGTATGCGTAGAGTGAAGATGGAAACGAGATATGAGAGAAAGCTTCACAGAAGAAAGGGTAATGTTGGGTCTGGAAGCGGAACGAGAGGAGTCTGGAGATCGGGCAAGGGGAAAAGGCAGTCCAGGCGGAACAGCTCCACGGGCAAAGGTGAGGGGGCTGGGGAATCTGCGGCCCAGATCGTTGCTGTGCTCTCTGTGAGAATTAGAGGGAAAGGAATTCAAACTTTTCCTTACTCCTTTGATAAATATGTATTTTGACAACATCTTATTTTTCAAGCACAAGGGTGTGGCAAATAAACACAAAGGGATTTGTTCTTCCCGGAGCATACAGTTTACTCCTGGAGACAGATAATAGGTGAATAAGTAAGCACACAATCACAAACTAGGGCAGCCTCGTTAAAGGAAGTACAGTGGTTCCCTCCTTAGCCGTACTTTCCCTTTCCGAGGTTTCAGTTACTAGCGGTCAACCAGAGTCCTTCTGATGGTCAGTGAGAAAGGTCATTTCTCCATCAGAAAGTCCCTAGTAGCCTGACGCTGTATCACCATGCCCACAGCATTCACCTCACTTCATCTCATCACATAGGAACTTTATCGTCTCACATCATCACTAGAAGAAAGGTGAGCACAGTACAGGAAGATATTTTGAGAGAGACCACATTCAACATACTTTGATTAAAGTACATTGTTATAATTGTTCTATTTTATTATTGGTTACTGTTGTTAATCTCTTACTGTGTCTAATTTATAAATTAAACTTTATCAGGAAAAAAAATGAAGCATACGTAAAGTTTGGTAGTTTAGGCAGTTTCAGGCATGCCCTGGGGTCTCGGAACGTGTGTCCCGTGAATAAGGGGGACATACTGTAATCAAAGTTTTGTAATAAACAGAAAGAAAGTAGGGAGAGTTTTCTTTAGATGGGACACGAGGGAGGCCTCTTCGAATTAAGGGATATAATCAGCCAGAGAAGAGCCTTCGGGGTCCAGGAAACAGCCTATACAAAAGTCCTGAGACTTGGAAATTTTGGAGAATCAAAAAAGGTCAGTGCCGATAAAGGGAGAGTGAAGGGTCAGAGGTGCCTTTGATGAGATTTTAAGGGCCAGATCACGCAGGGTCTTGTAGGTCAGAGCAAAGAGTTTGGGGTCTTTTTTTAAGTGTGAAGAGATGGCACAGAATAGTATTAAACAGGAGTTTTAACAGGTTTAATAGTTTTAAATAGGCTTAAATAGCTTTATTATCATTTAGATGGAAAATTAATCACTGACTTTCGTGTGAAGCACGTACTGAAGGAAGTCATGAGTAAAAATCAGGAGCTCGACAGGGCCTTTACCCACAGCCCAGGAAGAGCTGATAGTGGCTCTGTCGGTGGTGGCAGCAGTGGGTGTGGGAGTCTCGGATGGATTTATGATACTGATTTGTCATTCTGTTCTCTTTCTTGCCTCACAATGTTTTCTCTTTCACAGATGTCATAATTTAAGCACTTCTGAGAATAATACATCCTTTCTTTGTATTCTGTCTGTGTAGCAAGTACCTGACATGTGTCCTTGGTCTAGAAAAGGAGGAGCCACGGGGAACTTGGGAACAGATCCAGCCCGGTGCCTCTCACTGGACGCTGGGAGCTTCTCTGGCATTTGTCCAACTCCGTCTAGGTGCCCACCTCGGCCAATCTTCCTCCTCCCAAACACAAAGTATTCATTAAAAGCCATTTCCTCCATAGTCTTTTCTTGCTACCAGGGTCCAGGTAGAAGCCACTCACAGGACCAGGTATTTCCCCAGGTGGGCACCTTGGCACATTTCTGGGCTGTGTTACATTGTCTCGTTTCCATCCTTGACCTTGAGGCCTGCCAGATTATCCATCCACTGCTGCTCCAGAAGTCCACAAGCATGCGTACAAAGGGGGTCAAAAGTGCTTGGGTTGCTTGATAATTTATTACCTGCCTCCCTCCAAAATTTCTGGAGGGAAGCCTCAGTCATTCTCAGATCCTAACTCAGTCTTGAGAGAGTCTCGTCACAACCTTCTCTTTTACCATATACTTCATCAAGCCCTCAAATATGCTTTGCAGCCACTGGAAGACAATTGTGCCAATTTGTATGTATGTGTGTGTGTGTGTGTGTGTGTGTGTGTGCGCGCGCGCGCACACGCGTAATCTCCAATATACAGAATATTAGAATTTATAAAGCACTTTCCCATACATTATCTCCTTATTAATTAGTACGTACTACACCAGCATTCTACAGGTGAAAAAAAATGAATCTCAGAGATGTAAAGTTATTTGGCTATAGGCACACAACTTTTAAGTTCCCAGAAAGTAGAGATTGTGTCTGCACTATTTTCCACTATATCTCCAGGGCCTAGCACGGTGCCTGAAACACAGTAGATATTTGATAAGTATTTACTGAATTAATTAATTAATTAATTACATCTTGACACAGCTGGGGTTAAATTCTAAATTCTAAAATAGATTAATTTAAAAAATAATTTTTAACGATCTAAATTCTAACGTCACTACCCACCGTGTATTGATCCCCTTTGATAAAATAGCAGGTCAATCTACAGAAATCAAAACTAATGAAGCCACTTACTTAACTCAGTCTTTTAGCTTAGAAACATTGTATAACACACATCAAAGCCATGCCCTCTTTTAGTGACTCTATTCATTTGGTTTATTGTGGATTGAATGAAGCGACGAGGAGAGGAATTCGCAGACTAAAGGATTCTTACTATGCTTTGGCTCCATGACTCTTTGTGGTGCTATACACGCTTCGGTCCAAACCAGGCCTAAAAATATATATATGCTCACACATATATTTTGCACACCATTTTATGGATGGCATAGCCAAACTTCCTATGCAAGCTCAAGATTATCTTTGGGGGCTTCTTTGCCAAGATGGATGCATAACTTATTGTGAGTGCCTCTGATAAACTATAGGCCCCCAAAATGTACACAGCTACTGCTGGGCTTCCAAGAATAGAGAGGAAGGAAGGAGAGACAGAAGCTCACTGAAAGTGGTGCTCTTTATTGCATCTGCAGGGGAGCAGCAAGTAAGCTCACTAGCATTTCTAATTGGTTTAAAAAGCTAAAGGATAGGAAATGTTGGTGAATAGTTCTTTCAGACACTCCTACTCAAGAAACCTTAGGAGATTGGATTAAAGATGGCGGTGTGAGAGGGTGAGACAGAGGCTTCCTCCTAAAACCGCATATAATATGAAAATATAACTAATACAACCACTCTTGAAAGAGCAACAGGAAACAGGACTGCAACAAACTGCATACACCTGGAGACAAGAGCAGCCCTAACGGAAAACGGTAATGTACTAAAGCTGTGATCCTGCGGGATCCAAGCCCTTCCCCCACCCAGCTCACCCGGCAGAAGAAAGAGGAACGGAGCAGGGAGGGAGTGAAGATCTGGGACTGCTGAATACCTAACTCTGGAGATCTGTTCTGGGAGCACAAACCTACATTTCGTGGTACTTACATGATACTCTCATAATTAGGGGGTTGGAAAGCTAAGACAGGCAGAATTCCTGGAGAGACTAAGATTCCAGCTGCTTGTGGAAAGCAGGGATCCATACCCAGCTGCTCTGGGACAAAAGAAAGGCGGGCAGTCTGAGAGACTTCCTAACAAAGAAGCCCTTAGCAAGAGGGCTGCTAAAGGGGCAAGGATTGCACAGAGCTTACTGCTCAGGAGAAAGGACACGTAGACAAAATTGTCCAGGTGCACTCTGCCCAGCAGATGGGGAGCTTTCACGATCTTCAGGTGTGCCAGCTCCCTGGCTGCCTACACAGCTCCAAGAACCCCTTCTGTGACAGGCAGACTAGTGCACCTTTCTCCTGGCCAGCCCCACTGGGCTTGCAAACCAGGAAACCCTACCCTGGCATTAGGCCAGCCAGAGGGAAGATCTGTCTACAGCAACTAAAAACACAAAGCACAGAGGCTATACCTGTGTGCTCAGCCCACTGGTTCAGGCATAGCAGCCAGGAGCCAGGAAACAGCCCTTTCCTCCCCCGAGGCACCAATACCACTCCCCTACAATCCCTGACATTGCTTCAGGGGCTGAGCAGCTCCAGAGAGTAGAGCTTCTGGGCACTAGAGGGCGCCATACACAAATATGAAATGCCAAAGGAACCTGGTCCAGAGTAAAACTATGAATACAATCCCTGAGAAATTTAAATGATATGGACCTCATGACTCTCCCTGAAAGGGAGTTCAAAATAAAAATCATTAACCTGCTCATGGAGGTATGGAAAGATATTCAAGAACTCAGGAATGAATTCCGGTCGGAGATCCAATCATTGAAGAGCACAACGGACAGTATTAAAAGCAGATTGGATACGGTGGAGGAGACAATAAATGAAATAGAAACTAGAGAAGAGGAATACAAAGAAGCTGAGGCACAGAGAGACTTCCTAACAAAGAATGAAAGAATATTGAGAGAACTGTGTGACCAATCCAAACGGAACAATATTCGCATTATAGGGGTACCAGAAGAAGAAGAGCAAGAAAAAAAGATAGAAAGTGTCTTTGAGGAGGTAATTGCTGAAAACTTCCCTAATCTGGGGAAGGAGATAGTCTTTCGGGCCATGGAGGTGCATAGATCTCCCAACACAAGGGACCCAAGGAAGACAACATCAAGACATATAGTAATTAAAATGGCAAAGATCAAGGATAAGGACAGACTATTAAATGCAGCTAGAGAGATAAAAAAGATCACATACAAAGGAAAACCCATCAGGCTATCTTCAGACTTCTCAGTAGAAACGTTACAGGCCAGAAGGGAGTGGCATGATGTATTTAATGCAATGAAGCAAAAGGGCCTTGAACCAAGATTACTTTATCTGGCAAGATTATCATTTAAATTTGAAGGAGGGATTAAACAACGCCCAGATAAGCAAAAGCTGAGAGAATTTACTTCCCACAAACCACCTCTACTTGGAGGGACTGCTATAGATGGAAATGTTCCTAAGGTTTAATAGCTGTCATCAGAGGTAATAAAACCACAGTAAAGAAAATAGAACAGCTAATTACTAAAAAAATGCTAAATTAAATTAACTATCCCCAAAGTCAATCAAGGGATAGACAAACAGTACAGAATATGATACCTAATATATAAAGAATGGAGGAGAAATAAAAAGGAGGAGGGAAAAAAACAAAAACAAAAAAAAAGAACCTTTGGATTGTATTTGTAATAGCATATTAAGTGAGTTAAGTTAGACTCTTAGATAGTAGGGAAGTTAACCTTGAACCTTTGGTGACCATGAACCTGAAGCCTGCAATGCCAATAAGTACATACCTATCCATAATCACCCAAAATGTAAATGGACTGAATGCACCAATCAAAAGACATAGAGTCACTGAATGGATAAAAAAACAAGACCTAACTATATGCTGCCTTCAAGAGACTCACTTTAAACCCAAAGACATACACAGACTAAAAGTGAAGGGATGGAGAAAGACATTTCATGCAACCAATAGGGAGAAAAAAGCAGGAGTTGCAGTACTTATATCAAACAAAATAGAGTTCAAAACAAAGACAGTCACAAGAGACAAAGAAGGATATTACATAATGAAAAAAGGGTCAATCCAACAAGAAGATATAACCATTATAAATATGTATGCACCCAACACAGGAGCTCCTACATATGTGAAACAAATACTAACAGAATTAAAGGGGGAAATAGAATGCAATGCATTCATTCTAGGAGACTTCAACACACCACTCACTCTGAAGGACAGATCAACCAGACAGAAAATAGGTAAGGAGACAGAGGCACTGAACAACACATTAAAACAGATGGACTTAACAGACATCTACAGAACTCTACACCAAAAAGCAGCAGAATACACATTCTTCTCAAGTGCACATGGAACATTTTCAAGAATAGATCCTATACTAGGCCACAAAAAGAGCCTCGGTAAATTAAAAAAGATTGAAACTGTACCAACCAGCTTCTCAGACCAAAAAGGAATGAAACTAGAAATGAATTACGCAAAGAAAATGAAAAATCCCCAAAACACATGGAGGCTTAATAACGTGCTCCTAAATAATCAATGGATCAATGACCAAATAAAAACAGAGATCAAGCAATATATGGAGACAAATGACAACAATAATTCAACACTGCAAAATCTGTGGGACTTAGCGAAGGCCATGCTAAGAGGAAAGTATATTGCAATACAGGCCTACCTCAGGAAAGAAGAACATTCCCATACGAGCAGTCTAAACTCACAATTAATGAAACTAGAAAAAGAAGAACAAATGAGACCCAAAGTCAGTAGAAGGAGGGACATAACAAAGATTAGAGCAGAAATAAATAAATTCGAGAAGAATAAAACAATAGAAAGGATCAACGAAAGCAAGAGCTGGTTCTTGGAGAAAATAAACAAGAAAGATAAACCCCTAGCCAGACTTATCAAGAAGAAAAGAGAGTCTACACACATAAACAGAATCAGAAATGAGAAAGGAAAAATCACTACAGACAGCACAGAAATACAAAGAACTATGAGAGAATACTATGAAAAATTATATGCTAACAAACTGGATAACCTAGAAAAAATGTACAACTTTCTAGAAAAATACTACGTTCCAAGGCTGACCCAGAAAGAAACAGAAAATCTCAGCAGACCAATTACCAGCAATGAAATTGAACTGTAATCAAAAACCTACCTAAGAACAAAATGCCTGGCCCAGATGGCTTCACTGCTGAATTTTATCAAACATTTAGTGAAGACCTAATACCCATCCTCCTTAAAGTTTCCCAAGGAGTAGAAGATGAGGGAATACTTCCAAAGTCATTCTATGAAGCCAGCATCACTCTAATACCAAAACCGGGCAAAGACACCACAAAAAAAGAAAACGACAGACCAATATCCCTGATGAACATAGATGCAAAAATACTCAACAAAATATTAGCAAACTGAACTCAAAAGTACATCAAAAGGATCATCCATCATGATCAAGTGGGATTCATCCCAGGGATGCAAGGATGGTTCAACATTCAAAAATCCATTAACATCATCCACCACATCAACAAAAGGAAGGACAAAAACCACATGATCATCTCCATAGATGCTGAAAAAACATTTGACAAAATTTAACATCCATTCATGAAAAAAACTCTCAACAAAATGGGTATAGAGGGCAAATACCTCAACATAATAAAGGCTATATATGACAAACCCACAGCCAACATTATACTTAACAGCGAGAAGCTGAAAGCTTTTCCTTTAAGATGGGGAACAAGACAAGGATGCCCACTCTCCCCACTTCTATTCAACACAGCACTGGAGGTCCTAGCCATGGCAACCAGACAACACAAAGAAATAAAAAGCATCCAGATTGGCAGGGAAGAAGTTAAACTGCCCCTGTTTGCAGATGACATGATATTGTACATAAAAAACCCTAAAGAATCTACTCCAAAATTACTAGATCTAATATCCAAATTCAGCAAAGTTGCAGGATACAAAATTAATGCGCAGAAATCTATGGCATTCCTATACACTAACAATGACCTAGCAGAAAGAGAAATCAGGAAAACAATTCCATTCAAAGTTGCATCAAAAAGAATAAAATGCCTAGGAATAAACAACCAAGGAAGTGAAAGACCTATACTCTGAAAACTACAAGACACTCATGAGAGAAATTAAAGAACCAATGATTGGAAACACATCCTGTGCTCATGGATAGGAAGAATTAATATTGTCAAAATGGTCATCCTGCCTAAAGCAGTCTACAGATTCAATGCAATTCCTATCAAAATACCAACAGCATTCTTCAACGAACTAGAGAAGATCATTCTAAAATTCATATGGAACCACAAAGACCCTGAATAGCCAAAGCAATCCTGAGAAGGAAGAATAAAGCTGGGGGGATTATGCCCCCAACTTCAAGCTTTACTACAAAGCCACAGTACTCAAGACAATTTGGTACTGGCACAAGAACAGAACAATAGACCAATGGAACAGACTAGAGAGCCCTGATATAAACCCAACCATATATGGTCAATTAATATATGATAAAGGAGCCATGGACATACAATGGGGAAATGACAGCCTCTTCAACAGCTGGTGTTGGCAAAACTGGACAGCTACATGCAAGAGAATGAAACTGGATTATTGTTTAACCCCATACACAAAAGTGAACTCAAAATGAATCAAGGACCTGAATGTAAGTCATGAAACCATAAAACTCTTAGAAGACAACATAGGCAAAAATCTCCTGAATATAAGCATGAACCACTTCTTCCTGAATGCATCTCCTCGAGCAAGGGAAACAAAAGCAAAAATGAACTCATGGGACTACATCAAACTAAAAAGTTTCTGTACAGCAAAGGACACCATCAACAGAACAAAAAGGCATCCTACAATATGGGAGAATATATTTGTAAATGACATATCTGACAAGGGGTTAACATCCAAAATATATAAAGAACTTACACACCTCTACACCCACAAAGCAAATAACCCAATTAAAAAAATGGGCAGAGGATATGAAGAGACAGTTCTCCAAAGAAGAAATTCAGATGGCCAACAGACACATGAAAAGATGCTCGACATCACTAAGCATCAGGGAAATGCAAATTAAAACCACAATGAGATATCACCTCACACCAGTAAGGATGGCCACCACCCAAAAGACTAAGAACAACAAATGCTGGTGAGGATGCAGAGAAAGGGGAACCCTCCTACACTGCTGGTGGGAATGTAAACTAGTTCAACCATTGTGGAAAGCAGTATGGAGGTTCCTCAAAAAACTAAAAATAGAAATACCACTTGACCTGGGAATCCCACTCCTTGGAATTTACCCAAAGAATACAACTTCTCAGATTCAAAAAGACATATGCACCCCTATGTTTATTGCAGCACTTTTTACAATAGCCAAGATATGGAAGCAACCTAAGTGTCCATCAGTAGATGAATGGATAAAGAAGATGTGGTACATATACACAAGGGAATATTATCCAGCCATAAGAAGGGAACAAATCCATTTGCAATAACATGGATGGAGCTGGAGGATATTATGCTCAGTGAAATAAGCCAGGCGGAGAAAGACAAGTGCCAAATGATTTCCCTCATTTGTGGAGTATAACAAGGAAGCAAAACTGAAGGAACAAAATAGTGGCAGACTCAGAGACTCCAAGAAGGAACTAGTGGTTACCAAAGGGGAGGGGTTTGGGAGGGTGGGTGGGGAGGGTGGGAGAAGGGGATTGTGGGGTATTATGTTTAGTACACATGGTGTGGGGGATCACTGGGACTGAACTGGGGTATGAGTGGGGACTTGGTAATATGGGTAAATGTAGTAACCACATTGTTTTTTCATGTGAAACCTTCATAAGAGTGTATATCAATACCTTAATAAAAAAAAAAGTAAAAGAAACCTCAGAGCAGCCTGCTAGTTAGTTGACTAGTTTTGCATTTATGTCTGAGGAATGAGAGAAGGTTGATTGTACATTTAAGTCCTTTCTGACCCGTGGCTAGGAGCTGAGTAGTCTGACACATTGCATCAAAACTTAGTTACTCGTGTAAACATGGTCTACCTAATGATTGATTTATCCTCAGAGAATTTTGAAACCAGGCTGTCTTTTTGCCCCTTTCCACCACTAATATTCTTGGTAAATACAAATAGAGTGGTTTTATAAACTCTCTTTGAATAAACCCCAGAAATTGAGCCAAGACTAGCATCCACAATCCCACTTTTGGGAACAAGCCTCCTTCCCTTAGATCATTATTCCTTGTGAAAATACCACATTCAAGTTAAACAGACTTGCTGGTGTGGTCAAATCAAATGGTGAAATGCAAAATAAAAAACCTTTTGTATGGAGGAATGAATGAAGTAAAATAATTTTCCTGCCAGCTCAAATACATCTAAATATCTCTGGAGTTCCATGACCTTCAAAATAAAGATGAATTTGTGAAGATTAGCGATGACAGCCATGGGAAGAGAGGAGGATAGCAGAGCCCAACCAAGCTTTTAATGAGGAAAAAGAATTCAACCATTGAGCACTCAGGAGCCCCAAATCCTGCATACAGCAACTGAATATAATGTAAGCTTCCCATATCCTGCTTGTGCTCTGACATTAGAAAGGTCAGATTTCTCCAACAGAATGAAAATCTTATACCAGCCATGTATAACATATTTTTTATAAATTACAAAAGAAAATTTACGTGCATACATATGTAGCATTCATATATACATATACATATATAACAAAAAATACATGTATTTAACAAAATAACATATATTACAAATATATGATTATAGACATATGTAATGTATTAGAGCAATTTTTAATGCTTAAGCAAACTTGAAAGCAAGAAGTAATGACAGTATTTAATGTTTGTTCTGTGCCTGGCACCATCAATACTTCACTGTTATTAACTCATTTGATCCTCTAATAACTCTGTAAGGGTACATTGTAATCCCCATCAGTTGAGGAAACAGACAGAAAGAACTGTGTAACTTGCCAAAGTTATACAGCTAGTAAGTGGCAGAGCTGATGTTTTAATTCCAAGTTGTCAGAATCTAGACTCCATGCTTTGAATCACCACTTTAAAAGAGAGCTCTAGGTAAAAGCTGAAGGTGGAGTTGCCTGTGGGCCTGGTGGAGCTGGAATACATTGGGACCGGGTACTATCAGCAGAGCAGGACAGTTGTTGAAATCACATAACCCCATATGTGTTGTAAAGCTGAGCCTAAAATCTTGCCTAAAGCCAGACATTAGGACATTCTGTCTTGATGTAACACTAGGAAAACTCTGTCCACAGGTTAGGAATGTGGCACTGAAGAGGGGAAAAGTCACTTGCAAGAAACAGAAGCCCCAAGACCACTCTGTCCAGAAACGGGGTTGAATTCATGCTACCTATATCATATGAGAGTGAGAAATTAACACAAAACTGGGACAAAAGTAAACTTTTGACCTCCCCATATAGACGCCTCCCCTGGGAAAGAACTCTTCTTGAACATGAGCTCAGAAGCACAAAAGGAAACAGAATCCCAGGAAGGACAGTGAGAAAACCCATAAGAACAGAGACAACTAAGCAACTTGAAAGAGGTTTATAATGAGCGTTTTTAAATATCCAAGAGAAAAGAAAAGAAATAGGCAAAAAAAAAAGGAAAAATAAGGGGAGAATTTGTAAAAAGAGGTAAACATAGAGTCTAATTATGAAAAATATAGTCATTAAAAAAATTGTAAAGTCTTAATATATGAGTAAAACAGTAAAGTAGAGCTGAGGGGAAAATTAATTAAAGATAGATGTTAGGAAATCCCTCAGAAGACAGTTTGAGTAATAAAAAAAATGGAGCACATAAAAGAGAAGATGAAATATATGGAGATAGAATGAGAAGTCCCACATTTGGAAGAGAGGTATTATTTGAGGAGATAATGGTAAAAATGTTTTAAGACATAAAGAAAATTATGAATCTCACATTGAAAATGAACATGGAATCCAAAAACGATAATTAAGTGCAAATCCATCGCTAAATACATATTAATGAAGCTGCTTTACATGAAAACAAAGATAAAGACTCCCAGAGAGAAAACACACACTACCTTAAAAGGAATGATAATCAAATTAACAGTTGACTTCTCATCATTAATAACAAATTCCAGAAGACAATGGAATAATATCTTCTAAGTGCTGAAGGGACACAACTGTTAATTTAGGTTTTATAACCTGTGAAGGTAACTTAATATGATAGCAAAATAAAGATCTTTTCAGATTTCAAAAAACCAAAAAATTTTACTACTATGACATTCATGGAAAGAATTACCAGAGGGTATACTTCAGAAGGAACAAAATTTAACCCAGAGAAAAAGAGTGAGATTCAAGAAGCATCAGTGAACAAAGATATAAACAAACATGCTAGGAAATTTAAGTAAGTATTGACAGTGGAAAGACAATGTTCTGGTTAGTAATACTACAGAAGAGATTACTAGATCTTTTGGAATTAGGGAATTCTAAAGTTCTCCTGAATTAGAATTATATAATTCAGGAGAAAAATAGACATTGATTAACTTCACACTTTGAAAATTATATCATAAATGTAGCAGTATAAAATAGGCTAATCAAATAAGGTGATATTTCTAGTCATTCCTAAATCCCTTGAGATACTTTTTTTTGAAATACAGATTCTTAGGACCCATTAATGATTCTAGTTGAGTGTATCTGGAGGGGTCTTTGCTTCAAGTTCCTGAGCTAATTTTCTGGGAAGTATTAGATGTTACTGACTAGCCCAACAGAGCACCTCCTCTGGGTTCTTGCCCCTTGGGTCTCCAGGATGGAGAGAGAAAGTATGAGCTGGAACCCACTAGAAAAACCAGTGTACCATAAGCAGCTCCTGGGATGGTATCCTGGGATTATATTGGAAAAAAATCTCTTTATTCTCCCTGGTATGTACTGTTTTACCAGGTGATTGGTTTGAGGGGGTAGTGAATAGATTCTGATAAATGGAAATGAATTATTTTGAAGTGACCATTTAAATTGTGCACGGGAAGAAATGGAATATTTAGGCATAAGGAGTTGGAGTCTCGGGAAGTGTTTTTATGATGATGCAATAACTGTTAGCATTCTGTGTGCACCAGCAGGAGGTTCAAATGTTTGAAGAGACTGAACAGTACTGCTTGTGAGAAAATGCTTTTAAAAAAATATGTAAAACGCATTAATAGGTGTTTCTTTAGGCTGGATGAGAAGCAGAGGCCAATGCCTGGAAGTCCTGTGAAAATACCGCTTGGCTGTGACTAAAATGGGATGTCATTTGCCAGATCCTTGACTCAAGTTCCCATGATCTATTTTTGAAGAATATTTATTGGGTGGCCCAACTCCCCAAACTCACCAATAGATACACTACATATAAAGGGCCAAAGTCTATGGAAATCCCCATTTACCTCTTTTTATGACACCTGGCATACTGGATTTGGGGGACTCAAAAAAGGTGCATAGCATTTCCTGTTAAAGCTCTCTGCCTTTGTTTGAAGGCCTTCTGGCATGGGAGCAGTTAGACTTTAGGAATTATGAGCTTCACCCACAGAGTGAAGCTTCAACCCAGAGCTGAGGTGGAGAATCATTCCTCAGTTCCTCCCATTGAGAGCAATCCTTAAAGAGCAAGACGCTGCCTCCTCAGTTACGGTGTACTGCTTTCACTTGTCCAAGCGTGTTCCCCCGTGCGGCTGTGACCGCTGCAAGAGCAGGGACTTGGTCTTAGTAATCAGGGAATCTCCAGGTCCAGCCTTGTGCCTGGCACACAGTGAGCACCCAATGTATGCTTAGTTTTGAGTAAGAGAGTGAATAGATGAAGTCCCTGAGGTCAGTGCACTTAACATCATCTCAGAGAAAACATTTCCTCCCCTTTTAAATGATGCTCTGCTCCAGGTAACCTGGGCTTGTTCAGACTTGGTTCATATAGATCTGTACTTTCAAATATGGTACCCACACGTAGTTATTGACATTTAAATTAATTGAAATTAAATCAAATTTCAGTTCTTCAGTCACATTAGCCTCAGTTTAAGTGCTCAGTAGCCACATATGGCTAATGGCCACTACTCTGGACAGGACAGCTATAAAGCATTCCATTATTCTAGAAAGTTCTATTGGACAGGGCTAGTATAGACCCTAGCTGGGACCCTTGGAGCTCTGTAGCTCCTCTGACTTTACCAGTTCTGAACCGTGTGATTGGGCAAATCACTCAGGTTCTCATACACACACTACTCCCCCTGCCTAAAGAACTCTCCCCTCACAGAGGAGTCCAGTTAATTACTTCTCATCTTTCAGGTCTCAGCTCATTTAATATCCTCAGCTCCGTCAAGGCCTCCTAGGTACCTTGTGCAACTCTTTGTCAAGGTTGGTGTTTATGCTTTTGTATGTGATTACTCAGTTAGTATCTGCATGTCTTTATATACTGTCAGCTCCATGAGGACAAGAACGTGTCTGGTTTTGCTCAGCGCTGTACATCCAGTGATAGCAAAATGAGTGACATGAAGTACGCACGCAGTATTTATTGAACAAATCTATGAATGAACTATCAGTTTCAGTGTCTGCACCACAGCCACTGCAAGTGGTTGATGCCCTGCTGGACTGATACTCAATCGAGACACACAGGTAAGGCCATGTCTGTGTTCACAGTCTTCATCCCTTTGATCGCTAATGATGTCCATTCTGCTTTACTGTTGCCTGTGCTAAATATCTTCACCATCACCCCTGGAGATTTGCCAGCATGATTAGGAATTTCAAGGTGAATAGACTGGCTGTGTGAACTCAGTATCTGTAAAGAGCAGAACACAGCATTTCATTTAGGCACAAGTAACCTTCCTATCTTCCATTCATCCACACAGGCTACTCATCCAAGCTCTCCATCAAGTCAAAACCTGGCACTGAAGCCCTGCACAGTTTTCTGGACAGTGACTATCCTCTAGGAAGTCCCCTACCTCCAGGGCTTAATGTCCAGCCCAACTCTCAGGAGTATGCAGGGAAAGTTAGAAAGCACACATGTCAATGCTCCAGATTCTAGCCACATTTCTCCCAAGTGCCCAACAGTTTGCGACGACTATCCAGGCTATCCTGAGCAGCATCTCAGGCCTCTTGTTTCAGTGGAAACTTGAGGAAGTGGGGGCAGTTCCAGCCGAACATCCCCTGAAGTGGTTCGGATCTGCACATAACACCACCAGCGAGTGCAGACAGACTAACACAGCAACATGAAGGGCCGCCCACTCAGGCTCCTGTGAGCCTTCATCTCTGAGTCCATGTGGCTCTCGCTCAGAATCGGAAGTGGAAAACCAAATAAAGTCAACTCCATGGAGGTCCTGGAGACTTAACAGTGAGCAGCCACATGAATACCAGAGCAATACATCATGATTCATGTTCTTACAATAAATGCCTAAGAAAGTAATGAGGATTTGGCACTTAGTATAAAGCATTGGCAAGACAGCTCAAAGTTTTCTGCCCTTTGTAAAGTGTAGCCTGGGATGTATTCTCTCATGGAGCAGCATGCACTAGTAACGTTATCTATAGTAGCAAAGGAGTTACTCATAAAGCTTTATTAAGTAATGTCAGGACCTTTTTTTAAATGTTCTTTCTGTTCTGGAAGAGGCTGTAGAAAAGTCACCAAGTTGTTTTTCTCAATGTGTCTATAGCAGCCCAATATCAGAAGATGAAACACATACCCAGAGGATTAGCAATCCAGAAATCACCTTCCACTTTGGGAAAGAAGTGCTGAAAAGTTAAACAAGTACACTCTTGATTTAATACTGTTCATATTTACAGAGGAAATATGCGAAGGACAGAAACAAGTTAGGGCAAAGAGCATTCCTGTAGCGCAAACATTTCAGGAATAATGAAAAGGAAAAACTAAAAGACCAGATGGGTCTCTAGTCCCAAACATATGGGAAAGAGTATGATGCCTCACCAGGAAAAGTGCTTTTCTTTTTAAAAAAATAAAATAGGTAAACTTGCATCTCCATTTAAGATGGACACATCCTTGCAAGTCAATTGTGTGATGAACTGTGTTGCTCAGTAAGCCTGCTGCAATAGATAGGAAAGGTGCAGGCCATCTGTCTTGTTCATAGAATGGATACCTTCCCGGTGCTGTGGATTCTTGGTTTAAGATAGAAGAGTGAGAAGAGACCATGGAAAGATAATCTTCCCTGCTCTCTTGCTTAGTGGGAGAGTGCCAGACAGCTCTCTACATTTTCCAGATCACTCTCAAGCAAATGAGCCAGAGGGGAGATCTGGGGGAAGTGGGGCACATTTGCGAGACGATGTCTGCCCTTGGCAATGAAAGGCCTTCCATCCTCTCTGCCCAGGCCCCCAACTTCCTCCTGCTCTCTCACCCTCTAGGTCTTTGCCCATGTGGTTCCTTCTGCTTGGGACCCTCTCCACTCCCAACCCCTTGCCAACCTTGCCCAGCTAATTCCTACTTAGCATTGCAGCCATCCCTTCTGCCAGGAAGCCCTCTGTGACTTGGTAAAACTATGTGAGGAGCTGCTCCTCCCACTCCTCCCACCAGTGACCCGTCATCCAGTTTGCCAGGGAGTGAGGAGGCTCCTGGGATGTGGGCCTTTCGGTGCTAAAATGAGGACCTTCTGGGCAAATCAGAACCCCCACCCCCACCCATGCATGGTCCCTGCACTCTCCCCTCCCGGCTTTGGGATCCTCTGTTGTGTAGCCTGGAGACTGTCGGTTCCCTGAGACAGGGACGGGGTTGGTCATCTCTGCCATCTTGCTGCACCCCCAGCACAGGTCTGGCACATGGCAAATAAGCAAAACCATACCCGGAATAGGTACTTAGTGCTGAATGCATGAATGAATGTACAATTGACATTCTTTTCCAAATATGTCTCTCGTTCCTGTTTCCTGCAGCCTCCCCGGTCCTTCTCTGAATACGGGCATGGGTGCTGAGAGCTGCTGTGGTACGTTCCAGCTGAGGCCCACCTGGCAGAGGCTTCCGCAGACAATCAGTGCACCTTCTTTCCTGCTGCCGGTCACCATTTACCTTCGGTTACTGCTGTGAAGCGATTAGGGTGTGGAACACATTTTTTATTATTGCTGATGTCCTGGGCTACCATTAATTGAGAGCTTATGTGTTAAGCCCTGTTACGCTTTCATTCATTTTCAGATTCAATACTTAAAATACCCCTATAAGATAGGACTGCCACCATTTTCCAGATGAAGACCCTGAGGCTCAGAGAAGTTAAGTAACTTGTCGAGGGTCCCACAGTTGGTTACAGGAGCCCTGAGTCTGGAACCCAAGTTGAAAGCCTGCCTCTAAAGCCTACGCTTTAAACCACTACCCTCTACTGCTGGAGGCTTCCTGGGAAGGGCTTTGCTGTCAAGTCCACAGCGCAGCAAACTGAGGCAAGGGACACGAGGAGGTTTTGTCTCTTGCTGGTTACCTGCCCTGAGCCTGGCTGGGTATGAAAGCCTGGGTGAAAGAAAGCACGGTTCAGGAGGTCATGCCCCTGATTCTCAGGGACGACTGTCCTAGTGGGTTCATGAGGGGGCTGAAAGAGTAGCTAATAAACAGGGGAGCCTCTGTGACCCTCTTTCTGATCGATGGGAAGCCAAGCTCAAGAGAAGATAACACTGTTGTGCCAAGTAACACGGCTAGACTGCAGCAGCACCGCCCGAGACCCTGATCTCCCTGCTCCCTGGCCCTGCCGGCCCCACTTTTTTCACTCATTCTATGACATTAAAAGCACACAAGGCTCTCTTTACCACATTCCTCGGGTTTTAAGGCCGCTGTTCCTGCCTTCCCTTCCCATTCCTAATACTTTTTTCTTTTTAACATTTGAGGAAGAAAGTGTTGGCAGTTAACAACATTTGGATTCCACAATGTCACCATAACATGTAATAAATAGTTTTATTATTTATTACCAAAATGCTAAGGGACCATGGAAGACTAAAGGTGATTCTATTCTTTCTGATGTAGCCCAAACAAGTTTATTGCGGTCATGGGTTGGGGGTGGGTAGGGAGAGGGCTGGACTTGTTGATTCAATCTTCTCGACGCCATAGGCAGGGTCTCTGTGATGGTGCTGGAATTGCGTTTCACTGGGAGATAGATATGTTTTAGCTGAGTCTTTGTGGTCCTGAGAATGGCAAGTTCTCAGAAACACCTACCCAGGCATCCAGCACCATCTGAGTGGGCTAAGGGGGTCCGTGGACCAAGAGTCTGGTCACCCCAGAGTCCACAGAAATCAGAAAATTCTGTCCCAGAAAGCACTGTGCGTGCAAAGCCAATTAGGCAAACCAACTTTGGGGGTACTTTTGGTACTTTCTAACTGTGGCTAAAAAGACTAGAGACCGTAAGCCCTGCACACATCACTCCCTCGCCCTGCATACCTGCGAGCCAGGGATTTTGCCCATACTAAAAAGGCATCTTCCAAGAGGACCTACGAACTTAAAAACAAGTGCTGTTTAATTTGCCATTCATTACGGGTGTATCTGGATTGATTTATTGCACCCTTCTGACCCCGAGTCTTTGGAACAGCATTCCTTCACGATTAAACAGGGAAAGGATTCAGGCACAACGCTCAGGGATAAGCACAGAGGCTACACCGATACCTCAGATTGCTCCGTATCAGGTGACCCAAAGGGAACGCTGGACCCAATTCTGCGTGGAATGCACGTGAGCCAGACAAGAGTTGGCAAGTTCTTTGACCCACGTTTCTCGAGCTTTTCCTAAAGGATGTGGCCAGCACAGACCACCATTATCCATATTATGGGCTTTTGAGTACTTCCACGTTCAGGAGACTCTGAGAAGGCCTAACCACATACAATTGATCACAGAAATTGCAATCCCTTTTGACCCCGAGGAAGTCAGCTCTTGCTGGTAGCTACCCAGGAGTGGCAAAAGAGGGAGAGAAGGGCTATGAAGAGTGCACCAGGGAGAATAAATTTCTCCTGGCAGCTCAGTAGGCCAGGGGTGATCAGAAAATGAGAACAGCCTTGTAAAGCCCTAGGGAGAGTGAGGCTACAGCAATTGCCCTTTAGAAAGGAGATCAACAGCTTCTCTTGTGAGTGGCACGAGTATAATTACAGCAATTAAGAGGAAAGACTACAGTCCTTTCCTTGCTCTTAATGTGTAAACAAACAATTCAGGGACTTGCAAGCCGAAGAGAATTGGTGCACGATTTAATTTTATCTACTACTGTGGCTCTCCTCGCTGTAACTGGCTTCCAGGAAAATTTCAAGGACCGATGCTTTTGTGGTTGTGGTTTGGGTTAAATGCACAGTTTTACCTGGAGCTGGAGTAGGGGAAGGGGAGCAGAGTGTTTTCCCTGGCGACCCAGCTCCCTACCCCTACAGGGAGTGCCCAGGCCACCAGTTCAGACAGAAGGAGACGGAGGAAGTGGGGAGGGAAGGGGGTTCAGGCTGAGGGCTCCCCTGTCTGGCTCTTCCTTGGAAGCCCTGAGCCGTGTCGCCTGCAGCAGCACAATTTGATCTGACCTCCACTCCCTGCACTCCTTTCACCTTTCCTCCCGTGGCATGTGTTGGGATGTCTAGCAAGCATCCTTAATTCTGTTTTGTTTTCCCTTTGAAGCCCAATGGCAATAGAAAAAAAAAGAAAGGGGAGTCTGGGGCAGTAGACTGGGCTGGGGAGTAGCTCATTTTCTGTGGTTTGGGGGCTACTTGGAAGCTGTCAGATCCGGCCTCTTCACCCAGTGGCTGACATGCCACCATCTGGGAGTGGCTGGCTTCCCTAAGGATTGCTCAGAATTTATCAGTGCAGCTAACTAAATGAAGCCCTGGCTACTCACCGTGGAACCCAGTGACATGGAATTGCCGTGTGAAAAGCAACTTGATTGCAAATCAAGTCCCAACAATTCTCTAGAGGATAACTTCCTTCCTCTCCCTACAGATTTTGGTCTAGTCCAGCTACAAGTCAGACCATACTAAACATAGCCTCTGAGCATAGTGACAAGTCCACCCAGCCACTTTCTCATGATGCAATAACAGGCCAGCAGGCAGAGCCTGAATTTTTTGAGAGATTCATTTCTTTGATTAAGATCACTTACATTGTTCTTTCAAATGTAAATGTTTTTGCTCCCATATTTTGGTGTCCTTGCAAAGTGAGAGGATTTTCTCAAGAGGAGACTGATAGGTGAGATGTCCCTGGGGATGGGAGACCTGCCCCTCTCACCAGCTCTGCTGGAGAACCAAGGAGCTTCCAGCTGAGCCTCTCACCACCTTGCACGCCTAGGCCAGAGCTCCCCTGCTGCTCCAATCTGCCATCCCTACCGAGTCTCTGTAAGAAGCTCTCACACTCCCTCAGATTCTCCAAAAACCCACTTGACTTGAAAGGGGGTGGTGCCACCCAGGAGAGCTGGTGGAGCTTCTGAATCGAGTTGAGGGCCAACCCGCACAGACTGCCAAAGGTTCAGAAAGGCGGGCGTCTCTGCGCCTTTGTCTCCCACGGGATCCATTTGTGAATGCTACTAAGAGCCTGGACTCGGGGAGGGCCCAGGGCTGGGCCGGCAATTCAGGAGAAAGAGTTACCAGAAGCCCAGCATGAATTCAGAGGCACTTGTTACAAGAGAATTATGTTTACTTGGCATTTTTTCCCCTCCGTACCTTTCATGAATGCCCAGGCAGTACGATGGCCGATCAGCCCGGTCTAGCCCCTTTCACAGCTGTCACCCTTCTCCAGCAATGACACACAGTATGGTGTGAGCAGAGTAAAGGGGAGGTAGAGGATAAGAGCTCTGCATGCTCCCAGCTGCCCCATGCTAAGCCCTCACCAGTATTCCCTTTATCTTTCTTGACTGGCATTGCCCTCAAACTCTGCCATCATTCAGGCCCTCTTGGCTTCATAATCTGTCTCCTTTGCTCTGTCATTCAACTAAGAAGCCTTAACATCTTTGGATGGTCAGTGTCCTTTCTCTACCTGCACTGCCTAGCTCTGTGACCTTGGGAAGGTCCTTAACTTCCTTCCACATTTGTAATTGGTGCTAACCACCCTCTTTGAGTGTTGAACTGAGGGTGTGAAATGAAATAGCGTATATAAAATGATTAACACAAGTAAACACTCCAGATGTGGTAGCTACTGGAATTAGGATTAATATATACTCTAGTATGCCTTTTTGTTTGTTTTCTCTGAAAATTACCCATTCGTGGGAAGATGCTGAAATTATGCTTGTGCCAAGAGACTATCCTTTTCCCTAAGAGTTATTTAGCTTATTTGCCTTGATTTCCGTGAGGCACCCCCTCCAGTCTGAGCCATTCCTTCAGGTTTCTAGTTGACTGGTGGCATTCACTTTGCCCAAAACATTAAAAAGAAGACACAGAACAGTCAGAGGAGAACATTTTTCCTAAAGTTCACCAAGTGTGGGGAAGAAAAAGATAGAAATAATATAAAATTATAATAATAGAAAAATATAGGAAATAACAGAAAATTGCAGACAAGGCTCACAAATAAGTGTAGGGCCTGAAGGACCTCGAGCTGACCGCATATTCAGGGGGTTAGGAATCTTAGAAACCATCTGCACCTCATTCTGTAGGACTGACCCTGAGGGTCCCCGGCAACCTCCTTGCCCAGGCAGGGGTGGAAGAGCCTGCTAGAAGGACTCTACCTTCTCTGCTCTCTTTGAGATCTGGTGCAGAGCTGAGTTCGGTGACCTCTGGAGCACATGATCAGCTTTTGGCTTTAAGTCAGTCTGCGCTTCATCAAGCAGAGGAAGAGTTAATTCAAAGCGAAAGGACAAAGTTATTTAGTGTTAGGCTTTTGCCAGATCTTTCCATGCTGAAGCATAGGTTTGAGCCAGGGCCGGAAAGAAAGAGGAGGTGTTAGGTGGGGATAGTGTAACAGGGGAGTAGGGACTTGAGGTGCAGTTCTTAGTTCTACCATCAATTCACTGCGGGTTAGAAAACTTCCAAGAGTCCCTATTTCTTATGACAAAGCTAGAGAGAAATATCTTTCAGAGCCATTAAAAGCGTGACCATTCCAAATGGTTTATGATGACTTTTCTGGGAAAATAATGTACAATCAAAATAACATGACAGAATCAATGGGAAAATGCATAAGTACACAAGACTCTGTGGATCCCCACCACTGTCTAAGGTCATATCACATCACAGAGAAGAAAATAGAAAGAATAATGTGTCTCTAGAGAGTCTAACACCATCTCAGGCCTATTTGTCCCATGAACGCAAATGTTTACATTGTATAATCAAAGGGCCATATTAGGAAACTGCTTTTCTACAAGGTTTTCTCAACTGGATCCAAAATGATAACCAAGAAACTATTTCCATGGTTCTTAGAAACTTCCTCTATGGCTCTAAGTTCCCGTACCCTTAAGGGGCAGGCAGGTGGGATGTTTGGATAATGTTTGCCCTTTATGGGAAAACAGAGGTGGGTTGGACATGGGACTCGAACAACACGTGTGGCAGGTCTGGGATCACAGGTTCCAACCTCTCTGAAGGAAAGACCACCTGGGGGAGGCCTTGTGACACCAGGCACACAAGATGTCAGGCAGTGAATTGCCCCATGTTCTGTGTCCCTGATCAGGGAGAATCTGAACTCAGCATGCAGACCTTCCATGTGAACATCGCGATGACCGGCAGGTCCAGAGATGGTCGTTCAGTGTCAGTGAAGGGAAGCGTCTCTGGGGCCCCTGCTGGCTTGAATCTGCCTCTGCTGCACATCAGCAGCATGATCCCTGGCGAGTCACAGGCCTCGGTTTCCTTCCACGTCAAGTGGAGATAATGGAACCCACCTCACATCAAGTTACTTTAAAGATTGAGTTAATAAAAAGGAAGCCCTGGTAACAATGCGTAACCCTTGTAGCAGTGACTTGCCCATACTATTATGTTGGATGTTAACTATTGTTACTATTGTTATCTTTACTATTAGGATCAATATTAATCTTACAAGAGTGTCCTGGCTTGCCTTCCAAAATATCCAAAAGTATATGTTTAAGAATTTTGGACTGGGAGAGCCCCATGCAACTCTGTGAAGAAGGTGGAGGAGGCCTCTGGGTCCCCTTCCTCGGGGCCAAGTTCTGTTTTCTGTTAACCATCAGAAACCTTTAACCAGACTTGCAAATATCTTCAAGCCTCTAATGGCTCAGGGTGCTGCCCCTCACACGCAATGCACACACCATCCCCAGCTACCCCCCACACACTCTTACTGACCCAGCCCCTGAGGCATTCGGTTCCCCACCAGTCTGGACGTGACCAGCTTTGGGATACACTGAATCAGAGAACTGGACTTTCTCAGAGAGCCCACATGACTGTAACTAAAGGCTTCTGCATGTACAAACATGTTGCACCTTTCTGACCTCAAGAAGACCGAGGGGCAAGCTGGCCTCCACTTTCCCTCATAGATTGGGTCTTTGCAGTGTGTTTACAGCAGCTTTCCCTGGGACCTGCTACTGTTCTCCTGTGTGCCTGGAGGGCAGGACCAAATCCCTTAGCATCACAAGATCCCCGGAGATCAGGCGCTGCTTAGCCTTTTCAGTTTGTTCGGCAGCAGTCCTCCACACGGGCATGCCTGCTCCTCCACACTCATATGGTGCATCTTAGACTCAGAATGCTCTTCCTGGCAAACTACTCAAAAGCCACATCTGCTGGTGCACTTTCCTAGACTTCCTAGGGAGAACTGGACACTTACTTTGCCCCCGTTACACTTACTGTTCATCTGTGCATCTGTCTTCCCAACAAGAGCACTTCTCAACACTTTTCAAACTCTATCATAGCTACTAAAAACATAGTAGATGCTTGCCAGGGGTTAATCTTTTATTTTGTTTTGAGATAGTTGTTTGAAATTCAGAATTCATATCCTCATTTACTGGTGGGATTATTACAAGTCTTCTAACTGTTCTCCCAGCTTCAGTCCATTCTTGGCACCCAATTGTGTTACTTCCACATACAAACGACATCAGTGGCCCCGCATTGCCTACAGATTAAAGTCTCAGTGCCATAGTTTGGTATTCAGAGCTCCTCGTGTCTTGCTTTACCCTGTCTTTTCTATCTTCCTTCCCCCCATTCCCCACTGAGCACCCTATGCTCATGCCATCTGGAATACTCTGCAGTTCTTATCCCTCTGTGGATCAATTTGTTCCTACTGACTGTAATTCCTTTGTCCACCCTCTCTACTGGGCCAGCTCCTATTCAGCCTTCAAAGCCCAATGAAACATTGTCCCCAGTGGGAAGCCTCTCTGATCCTCCCTCAGCAGCACCAGCTTCTTCCTCCGGGTTTTCAGGACATCTGCTACACACCTCAATTTTAAGTGTGTCCAGCCTATGTGGTCATTTGCAGAAGCTCCTGGGGACAAGGCCTTCCCAACACCTCTAAATGCATCACCTGGGAGGCATGTCTGTAAGAGACATCTTCTCTGCAGACAACATGCAGTGTCTGCATAATGACTGTCTCTCACTTTCAAGGGAGATTACATTTTAGTGACCATAGGCTAGAAACTAGCTTAGCCAAACTAAGCTTCTTTTCTTCCACTGTTAAGTATTTAATTTCAAAAGTCTTCTATTCACTCATTGACTTACCCCCAACTCCAAATGACTTTATTGCTTCACACTATCCCCTTTTATGGAGGAAAGGGAAATTTTTTCTTTTATAAAAGAGTATATACCCTGATGGTTCATTCACAGGCCAATGAGTTCAGTCAGATCAGGCTACTTGGAATCTGTGGCTACTTTTTCATTCATTCATTCATTCATTCAGAAAACCCAAATCTACCTGGGCAGGCAGTATGTTGGAGGCTGGGACCAGAGAGGCAGACATCTCCTTGTCCTGAAGATGCTCACGGCCTGTGGCTTCCCTTCTGGCCACCTGAGGTCCTCCCATCTCTTCAGGGCAGCTGGCTTTCCAGTTCCTGGATCCGGGATGGAAACCTGTTCAGCTCTGGCAAAGGGAGACACCTCAGCAGGAGGCACTCTAAAGAGCATGGTGTTTTTATCCAAGAGTGAGCCAATCCCCTGTTCACAGAAACAGCACTGAATTGGGGTCAAAAGCACAGTATTTTCTAATGGAAAAGAACACACCTGTGTCAGAGAAAAAGCATTAAGGACCATCAGGCCATAATGATTCACAGCTTCTGGTCTCAGGGAGTAAGCCTGGAAGTACTCAGCGCAGCGCTGAGCATTAGGGCTTTCGGGGAAAACTGAGGGAGCTACCCCCACGGGAAGGACTCCACTGGCATTCCAGCCACCGTTGCTCTTAAAAAATCACCCCAAAACTTAGCGGCTTGAAATTTTTTTATTATTATCTTTCAAGGCTCCGGGCTCAGCCAGATGGTTCTCATGCAAGCTGTGTGGTACAGTCGCGATTCGACGGCTGCCAGGCCTGCAGGCATCTCCACGGCGTCTCACTCAAGTCTGGGCTTGATGTTGGCTGTGAGTGGGATCTCAGTGCAGGTGTGAGCGGAGCACCTACACGTGGCCTCTCCATGTGGCCTGGGCTTGTGTGCGACGTGGTGGCTTGGTTCCAAGGGGGAGCATTCCACAAGAGTCAGGTGGAAGTTGTATCACCTCTTACGACCTACCCTCAGAAGTCACAGAGTCACACACCATGGATTGACCAGATTCAAGAGGAGGGCACAGAGACCTCCTTCATGGGGGCAGCCAAAGAATGTGTAGGTGTTTTAAAACCACCACCACGAGGCTGAGGAGGTCATTAAACAAGCTATCATGATATGACTATGACCAAAGGAGGAATTATTTTTTGTAACTAGTCAACCAAAACCAAAACACATGCCTGGAGCAGGGAGTGCAGATTTTATGGGTTATATCCATTGCCATAAATTCTAGCAGGTTGGGACAATGGGTTAAGCAGTAGACTGGGAATCAGAGTATTTTCATTCCAACTCTACTATTTACATTTACTATTAGTTGAGCCTGGGTAAGTTACTTAACAGCCACAAACCTCCTTCTCTTCATCTTTATGAAAAAGATAATGGTATTGTCTAACTTGCATGGTTCACAGGTACTTACAAGAAAACAAGAGATAAAGAATGCAAGAGAACCTTGAAAATGATAATCATTAATCGATGTAGGGCATCATAAATATTGTAGGAATTTTATTTTTACCCTTCCTAAGCCTTGGGTTTGTTGTCTGTAATAGTGAGGTAATGGAATTGATACATTTCTCAAACTTGGTGACCTAAGGACAAATTTTAAGGAAAAAAAATCTCATAGACTCCTGAAAATATCCCTGTAGGCCCTCAAGTCTTCATGGATGCCAGTTTCACAATCACTGACTTAAGGAATGTCTTATTCCATGAAATCTCTTTCAATTATAAATCTATAGTATGAACAAGAGGAATTTTCTTCTTGTTATTGGCAAATACGTTTTAGATTATAATCACAATGAAAAACAAAGAATTAAAAGGCAATTACCATAGAGCTCTGACCTTGAAAAATACACCTGTAGACCCGGATCAGATGATCAGTCCATTTTTCTGCATGAGTGTTTGGTTTTGTGAGTGATTCAGAGCCAGCTTCTGTACTGAGTTGCAAGCTCCTAGCAAGTAGAAATGTGTCTCAGACTTCTCTGAATCTTTCAAATTTTGAGTATATATCTATATACTCAGTTTTTGATCCAATGGAAGTTCAAATGGACAATGGTAGTGAAACCAATAAACAAGAAAATAAATTCACATTTGAAGCCCATGTTCCTGCCAAGCTGGTTTCCTTTTTTTAATATTGATCTTCTTTCTCCACCCCTTCAGCGGAGGATACCAGCTGCCGCGGCAGTGACAGGCCTTACTCCTAATTGGCTGTTTCAGGATCTAATTAGCTCAAGGTCTGATAGGTCCTTGCTTCTTAACAAACTGACGATGACAGTAAGGGGCTGAAACAAAAGTGCTTGGAGGGGATTTCAAAACATAAAATCCTTCTGCTAGCCCTCGGACCCTGCGTGATCTGGGCTCTCCCTGTCGGCCCCCAGGCCCCACTCCTTGCCTGGACACGTCCTCTCTATCCTCCAGGTCTCCATTTCAGTGTCTCTTCCTGGGCACTTACCTGAGCCCCTCCAAGCCCTCTGTTATACTCCCTCTTAGCACCTGTATCTTTCATTGACAGCACGTATTTATATTAGTTTTTGAGTTTGTTCAATTTCTGTCTTCCCCTCACTGTAATCTGCACGAGGGTGGGAGCAACGTCTATTGTGCTCATGACTGTCTCCCTGACACCTAGCACAGTGCCAGGCATAAAGCAGGTATCTAAATAAGCATTTGGGGAACACATAAACGAAACAAGCAAACAGGGATTCTTTTTTTAAGCATGTCTGTATGTTCAGCACTACTTTAGGGACAAGAGATTCATAAGTTTCTCAGCCTATTGAAGGAAAAATATCTTCCCCTAAAACTAGACTTTCTCTTTTAAAACCAGCAGCCCAACCCCTACTGCCTGTCAAACATGGCTGCATAAGCCAGACTGACTAAAACCAGATCTACTCTGGGGCCCTGTTTCACACCGTTTCCAATAGGATATGAATCAGACAAGATACTATCAACCAGGCATTCAGTTGGGAAACAGGACCCTGGTAAGCCTTTCATGGTGACCGGTTGTACACTGCCAGGATCCAGACCTACTGACAGCATCTATTATAATGCAGAGGAATGGTATACACTTAAACCCCACAAAATGTGCTTCGGAGCCAGGCGGCAGGCAGCCACGGGAAGTGTGCTAAGTGTGGAAATTCCCTTCAAGCTTTTGAAACAACTCAAAGCATGAGCTAAGGAGGGACTTCAAAGAAAAATTGCACTTTCTTTTTCCTCAGCCCTGGTCTTACCATTCCAAACACAGTCCTGCTGGTAAGAGCTACTTCATGAATGTGGGATTGTCAGGGTCAGTCCAGAGACCCGCCACTATTTTTCTTAAGTTAAACACACACACACACACACACACACACACACACACACACACGCACACACACACACAAAATTTGGCATACATGATCTTTTTCATTTGCCCTGAAAAAATCAATATCCCAGTCTGGGTTACCAGCTGTGGTTCACACACACCCTGAGGCATAGGTGTTTTTTTAAATAACTGCCAGCATTCTTCTCTGGAGCCCCAAACTCTCTTTCTGGTCCAAGCTCAAAAGATGGACCTATTACGAAGTCAGTGTTTTGACGAGGTCCTTCCCGTAGCCACGGTTACAGAACTTGTCATAGGGGACCCAGTTCCCCAACTTCCCTCACTCACCCCTGTGCACCTTAAGCTATTTCTAAGTAGGCCAAATGCTATTTGTTTTATACATTCAAGGAAATTGAATTTTAATTCGTTACTGGCTCCACCTCTAGCTATGGGCTCAGATGGGAGTTACTTTTCCTCAAAGCCTCAATTTCTTAATCTGTGAAATGGAAGCTTCTAGTTCATAGAGCTGTCATCTACATATAAGGTGGCAGATTCAAGATGCCTACAATTTTTTTGCTCTCCCTTCCATTGAAAGATTCCTCTGATTCCTCTCTCAGGATGTCGGCTAGTTTGAGTGACCTACTTGATGAATAGAATGTGGTGGAATTGAATTTCTGAGAATTTCAAGGTTAGATCCTAAGAAACTTCCAGCTTCTGTCTAATCTCTTGAAAGGCTCTTTTTGGGGGAAGCCAGATGCCATGTAAGAAGTTCAACTGCCCTGAGACCACCGTGTTGTGAGGAAACTCAAGCCAGTCACATGAAGAGGCTTCGTGGAGAAAGAAGGATGGCTGCCCGGCTCCAGCTCTTCCAGCCCCGAGACACCAGTCAGGTGTGTGTAGATGTTAGTTTCATGGCCGGAAGATGTAACTTGGAGAAGAAAGACACGTGGCCCTAAGAAAGCCAACCATTCTTCAGCTGTTCAAGCCACCCAGCCAAAGCCCCAGTCAATGTGGAGCTGCTCTGTAGTGCCCCATCATTCAAGGAATTGTCAGCAGAGCAATGTGCCCAAAGCCATGAGCCCTTCAAAGAGAAGGATAGGAGATGAGGTCAGAGATGTGGCCAGGGACCAGGGGAAAAGTTGAGGACCAAAGCCCAATAACAATAAGGAAAATAAGAGCTCCCACTTTGACTCACGTGTGGCGAAACCAAGGGGGAATCTCTCTGCAGCCTCTCCACAGGGCTTATGTTTTTCATAGCCTAAATCCTGGGTTTCAGGAGAAGTGCCCCAAGGGAGAAAAATCCAAGATGCAAGAAGCAGAAGCTGCCCATCCTCTTAAAGGCTTGACACAGAATTGGTACAAAGGCATTTCTGCTATATTCTATTGGTCAAAGCAATCACAAGTCAGTAGCCCATGTTTTAGCAGGAGGAAGATAGAGGAAAGAAACTGATGCAGTCATCTTTGAACACAAGTTACTACATGGAGCATCTCCAGAAAGTATCTCCTAGATTCATTGGTAGCAACTGGGCTCCCAGTGAACAGACTGGAATTGATTGTCACTTAACAGTTATGGAGAAAGAAATAGATTTTTTTTTAATTAAAATAAGCTTATTTGTAAAAAGCAAAAACCAAAAAAACCCCTCATCTCCACTCCCTCTTCTCTCCACACCAATGCTGCTCCCCACTCCCCACACATACACTTAGAGGCAGAATGAGATGGTACAGAATTCCAGCAAACCAGTGGGTGATGCTGAGCTGTGGAGTAATGGAGTTATGTCATTGACTTATCATTAAACTATTTCTCCAGGCTGGTATGGCTGGGGGGAAATTACCCATTACACACAGATAAAAATTCAGACTCAAAGGACTAAGATTTACCCATCATCAAAGCAATTCAAAAGAATATGCTGTAGGTTCAAAGACAATTTCCAGAGAGACATGTATTTTCAAAATGTTTTCAGTAATGGCAAAATTATTGGAATAAGCAGTCGATCTCCTCCCCAGGGCACCATGCTTGTTAAGATGTATGAGTTCACAACTGCTAAAATTCCAACTCATTACCTAATAGTTTCACCTTATGCACTTGGATACCTCTGAAAATGCTTCCAGCCCTTCCATTTCAGCCATAACAATCAACTGACAGTCTCCTATACGTTTGAAGGGCTTTCAGAGAATATTGCTGTAGCAAAGTTTAAAATGAAAAGGAAAAAACTCAACATGGAAGTACTATTGCTAATCCTCTCTATTTGCTTTCTTTGAATTAATCTGAGATGCATGAGGAAAGAATTCTTCCCAGTCTGAGGTCAGTGCTCGAGTCTTCATTCATTCTTTTCTCTCATTAATTTCTACATTTCACCAGGGGAAGAACATAATCCAACCTTAAGAAAATTCCAGCACCCAAGCCATAAGAGTCTGCAAGGCCAAGTCAGTCAACGTCCATTGACTTGTCCTTCAGGATCTACCTCAAGCATCCCTGCCACTGAAAGCTTTCTTTACTCCTTCTTTCCCTGTGGTGGAGTCAAGTTACTCTGACCACTATTCCCTTCACTCTTCCGTTAAGCATTTGACTCTCTTTCCTCCATATTTAACTCTTTGTTTTCCCCTTTCTTTCTTACTAAATCTTGAGCGGCTTGACATCAGGGACCCTACTGCATGCATCTTTGGATACCTAATACCTAGCACGGTGCCTGACATTGGGGGTGGGGGCACCTTGGTCAGAGTTGCCGATTGAATAGATATAATAGGTGTTTCTACAATCAATTTGCCAATGAGGTGCCCTGAGAAGCCAACAAGGGCAGTTTATAACCACAGTGAGAGAGAACTGACCTTAAGGAGGTTGCACTCAAGAATGAAAAGGTTAAGATTTGTATGCGAATAATTATCATCCTCAGCGGGATGGAATATGGTAGAGAGAAAGCACTCTGGTTTAGGAGATTTGGATTCCAGGCCCACCTCAGGACCTGAAGAGCAATAGGATCTTTTGTTTGTCCATTCAACTATTTTTTGACTGCCCTCTATAAACCATGTATATTCATCTCTTCCTTAAGAACTTTAATTTGTTCCTGCAAACCCTTCCATGAAATGAAAAACTGTTAAATGCAAAAATATCTCCATTAATATTAAAGGAAAAATTATGATGAGTCCCACTTCTATCTAAGATTCCAAACAATATAAAATTTCACAGATATAAAAATATATAGTTGAACAATAAAAAGAAGGATTTATAGGCAATAAACTTTCAAAGGAAATAAATTCAACGTAATGTAAGGATTGCATTATAGTTGGTGGTGTGAAGGTACCATTCTTTCAATGGTGCCTTCTTTCTATATAATTTTAATCAACAATTTTTCCAAGTTTAGGGGGTTCATGAATTTCTTACACTTAAGCTGTACTTTTAAATAAAGTTTTAGCATAGAAAAACAGTTTGGGGGCACAATTAAAAATGTCTAAACACAAGATCTCTTCAAAACACATGGAAGCAAGGTGTGCTCATAACAGACTGAAGAGTTGTAGATGGCACTACATCTCTTTTGCTTAAGTATGGGAAGTAAAATGTCTGGATTCATCCCAACATAGCATGCAACTCAAATCTGTCCATATGATATTCCCTGTCCAATAATTCCTGTTGAATAAGTTGCAGAGTTTTACTTTGCCTGAAATTGGAATGTTGAAAATCACATCTTATGGTGTATTTATTGTATTCTCATGACAAAAAGAGAAGGCATTGTAACAACAGCAACAATAATAAGCCAACAGCTGTCAGTGCTTCATAACAAGTTACCTCAAAATGTAGTTGCTTAAAATTACATATAAACATTTAAAAATAAACATTTATTGTCTACCCAGTGTCTGTGGTTCAGGAATTTAGAAGCATTTTAGTTATATAGTTCTAGTTTGGGGTCTCTCAAGAGGTTGCCATCAAGGCTTTGATGGGCTGCAGTCATCTGAAGGCTTGACTGGAGCTGGAGGATCCGCCTGAAGATGTTCTACTCACATGACTGCCAAGTTAATGCTGGCAGACGGCAGGACGGCAGGAGGTCTCAGTTTCTTGCCACATGAACTTCTCACAGGACTGCTTGAATATCCTTATGATACGGCAGCTGGCTTTCCCCAGAATGAGTTATCCATGAAAACAAGGCAGAAGTCATGATGTCCTTTATGACCTAGTCTGAGAAGTTTATGCTCCATCATTCTCAAAATATCCTATTGGTTGTGTAAGTCATTCCTATTCAGTGTGGGAATGGACAATGCAAGAGTGTGACTCCTAGGAGAGAATCACCGTGGGCTGTTTTCAACTGAATACAACAGATGGTATAGTTCTCAAAAGCCATTAGGCTGAAAATTATTAGCTAAACAGACAAGATTCCTGCTTTTATTGAACTCATGTTCAAGGTGAGAGGAGATTTCTTTTTAAAAAAGGAAACCAACAAATGAGGAATTTCATTTGGCACTGAATGTCAAGCATACTCAGGTGAGATGAAGTGAGGTAAGCAAGGATCCTGTTTTCTAATGGATAGTCAGGGAAGGCCTCTGTGAGAAGGTGACATGTGAATTGAGATATGAATGGAGAGCAGGGGGATGCAAAGATGTGGGAAAGAATGTCCTGGATAAGAGGAAGAAGAAAAAAATCCTGAGGCAGGACCATGTATGATATGTTCAAGTAATGGACAGAAGGGGCAAGGTAAGCAAGGGTGAAAGTAGTAGGAGAGGAGATCACAGATGTAGCAGAAGGTAGAACACAGAGCCTGTAGGACAGGGTAAAGAACTTGAATTTTATTCTAAGTGTGATGAGGAGCCATTGGAGGGTATTGAGCAGGTAAATAACCATGTGTGGGTAAAATTGCAGTATTTCCAGAATCTCTCGCCTGGCCTTAGTGCATCTCCAAATCAGTGGGTGTTTCCAAGGGGTGGAGAGAGATAGTTCATCTCCATATCAATAGGTAATTACTAGGGCGAGGGAGGGCTTAGTTGCACTGGAGAGGTTGGGTGGGGTCTCTTCTTGTGCAGCTGGGTCATGTGAGACACAGGAGAGCAGAGGTGGACTGTTTGTAAGGAATAAATGGGTTTCTCCCACTTTATTTCTCCCTTTGACTGATTTCAGTTTCAAAGGTATTTTGCCCCGGGATTTTCCCCCCAGAGTTACACCATGATTTAATTTATATTTTCTATAAACCACTTTATCAAAGAGATCCTTAAGCATCACTGGCAATAATCCTGGCAAGCTGTCAGTTTACACTAAAATACAGGGGCGATGGAAAGTTGGTAAGTTGGGATATATTTTGGAAGGAGAAACATTTGATGGATTGGATGAGAGAAGAATCAATGATAAACAATTTTTAGTTTGACACACGAGGAGAATCATGTATAAAATGGGAAGACTGGTAGATCAACAGGTTTTGAAGGGGGAAAAATAAAAAATTCTCTTTTGGACATGTTCATTTGTGGTGCCTGCAGGTTATCCAGGTGGAGAAATCAAGTAAGATGGTGGACAGGAGCACACGGAGCACACGGAGCACACGGAGCACACGGAGGACATAGTATAACCCGAGGTGTCCCATGTACAGAAGGTAGATGTGGGTTGTGTGATTTCAAGTGAGGGACGGCCCATATCTCACTGGGCATAATATGGAGGCTTCATGGGGGAAATGACGGTGTTTGGGCTGCCCTTTCATTCCACCAGTGGGGATAAGGGGGCAAAGCGAGGTACAGTTTGAAGGGAGGCGAGATCAGGTGGGACACTGCTATAGTGAGGCCTTTGAGCGATGGCGACGGAGGGGACGTCAGCGACGGCGAAGAGCTGGAATGGGACAGAAAGAGAATCCTCCCTATCCTTTCGTAGGTAGTTGAAGGTAGCACGGTAGTTGACCGGACTAGGAGGAAGACCAAGGAGTCAAGGAGGATGGAGTCGGAGCCAGTGAGTGAAGAACGGCCCTGCGGTGAGCAGTCGTGCTGGGGTTTTGTCTGTTCGTGGAAGGGAGGGCAGAAGAAATGGCTGAGGGAGATGATGAGTCTGAAATGCCAGCAAGATACCCAAAGGGAAATGCCATTTCTGCTGCTCTAGAAAGAGGCCTGGAACTATAATTTGGGGTTTTTGCTACATAAGGATATCCTTGAAGGAAGAGAAAAAATCTGGAAAAAAGCCTCTCCATGGCTAGGAAAAGGGAAAGAAGAAGAAGCAACAGGCTTCCTCAGGCCGGTGCTGGTGGGACGGGGTCCTCATGCCTTTGAGTATCAGCCCAAAGAATGTCACAGCCTCACCTCGCTGCGAACTCTCCCTGGCACAGTGCGTCTTTCTGTTGCGTAGCGGCCCCTCCACCCGCTTCCCCACAGAGGGGAGGCTCACTGCTTTCTCACTTCCTTCTGCAGCATTTCCAATGGCCTTTAACGTTTGATCGCTTACACTTTGGAATTGCCACCATCTTTACTTTCATGCCTACTAGATGCTCAATAAATGAGTTCTCCTGGGAGAGGACTATCTCTTCCGCAGCTGCCGTGCTCGCCCAGGGCCCCCTCTCCTCAGCCGTGCCTCCTGGTTGGTCCTCCGGAGGCCAGGCAGCCCCCGGCCTCTCTGTAGACCCCAGGCTTGCCCTTCGGCCTCCTTTGGAGCTGCTCCCCTCTCCGGCCAGTGTGGTTCTGAGGTGCTTCCCTCAGCATGGGCGGCGGCGTAAAATTCCCACCCTAATTCTCTCCTGTCTTTCATTGTCTGCTGTTTGTCCTACTCACATAAGCACTGGGCGTATGCGGTGGGTGGGCTGGGGGACTCCACGAGTCGCATGGAAAGAGAGAGGCCTGAAGTCATATCAGGTGAGCCAGGCAACTCGGTCTCCCCTCGGGGGCGTTCCAAAGAGGCACGTGCATGAAGTGTGCATGTCTGCGTGAGGAGATCCATCCTCAGCAACCCCACACATTCTGCTGTTTACATAAAAATGAAAATGAAAACGCGTTAGCAGGAAACTCCCCCTCAGGATGTCAACCAACACAGGGTGAGCAAGGCGATTTCATGAAGTGTTTTACTGCAGGGAGACGGTTTGTGCAGCAGGATACTGCAGCCCTTCCTGGGGCATCGGTTAGCTCCCCGGCAGACATGATCTGCTATCATGTAGTATCTGCCACCGTCTGACTCGATTTGCCCCAAGGAAAGTGACCGGATTGTCCCATCACACCCTGCAAGTTAAAACTGCTCATTTCTTCGTTCTGACCCAGAGTCCATGGAGCCTGTCTTTGCAGCAATGTCAAGATGTGAATCTGAGGCATCACTCAGCCCTTTCTCGCAAATTCCCATTTTGGGTTTCTCAGGGGCTAACAGAGGTTTCATGTGAGTCGCTGTATAGGTTCTTATCCCCATGCATGTCCCTCTCCTCGCCTCATTTTTCTTCCTACCCACTGCAATGTGATCCATCTGCCCTGATTCTTATCAGACAGCCCGTCTCTATTTTTAGACCTGCACAATAACTTGTCTTGCCCTCCAGTAGCATCTGTGCATTAAAATCAAAGGAACAAGAGTATATCTTTCCCATTTTTTGCCTTTCAGCTTCTGGGACCTGCGTCCTTCGGTGAAATGTTCCTCCTCTTCCACAACCAGGTGCCCCCGCGGTAAGCCCGGCTTTCTGCTTTTCCTCAGGCCTCTCTGCCCCTGCTCACCCTGCGGTGGCCAAAGGTCAGTCCCCAGTTATCTAGGAAAGAAAAACGCCCTATCTCCACTCTGTGTTAAGATTGGTTAGTGTTATATTAGTCTGCTTGGGCTGTCATGCAGACTGGGAGGCTTAGGCAACAGAAATTTCTGTTCCGGAAGCTGGACATGCAAGATCAAGGTGTGCGCAGGGCTGGTTCCTTCTGAGGGCGGAGAGGGAAGGGCCATCCCAGGCCCGCCTCCTTGGCTCGGAGACGCTCGTCTTCCCTCTGCGTCTCTCCCCATCATCTCTCCATCTGTGTCTCTGTATCCAAATTTCCCCCTTTATAAGGACACCAGTCGTATTGGGTTAGGGCCCACGCTAATGACCTCATTTAACTTGGTGACCCTATAAAGCCCCTAAGTCCAAATACAGTCACATTCTGAGGTACTAGGACTTAAGGCTTCAACATATGTGTTTGGCGGGGGACACAATTCAGCTCATAACAGATCTGCATTTGACTCTGGGAGTCAAATACTCACACTGACATGACAGCCTAACAGTTGCCTTTCAACGTGGACAAGTTCATGACATTTATGGTCCTTTCAACGTAGCAAGTGAGACAGGTCTCAGATCTGTGGGATCATTGGTGCTATTTTACAGCCATTGTAGCATCAGTGAAAGAGGAGGGGGAGGTCCCACCACATGACCTGCTGTTCCTCCTCTTACGGGCCCCTACCCTTCCTCCTTATTAATTCCTTGGGTCATGCTGTAGAATGTGTGCCTTCTGCCTGAGTTCAAACAGCCTTCTTTAATGAAGGCTTCCTTGTCCATCCCCACTGCCCATCTACCCTGGCAGAGTAAATGCTTCCTCCTGTGGATTTTTGCATTCCTTTACTTGAATATTAACCACATTACTATGATTACTTGTGTACGTGTGTATCAGATGGACACCAGCCCATAAATGAGAGCATCTTAGTCCATTTGGGCCACCGTAAGAAAAATTCCATAGACTAGGTGGCTTATAAGCAACCGATTTATATCTCATGGTTTTGGAGGCTGACAAGGCCAAGATCAAGGTATCAGCTGATTCATTGTCTGGTGAGATCCACTTCCTGGTTCTTAGCTGGCCACCTGGTTGCTGTGTCCTCACATGGCAGCAGGAGATCTCTGGGTCTCTTTTATAAGGGCGCCAATCCCAATCATGAGGGCCCCACCCGTGACCTTATCACCTCCCAAAGGTCCCACTTTCAAATACCATCACACTTGGATTAGGTTTCAACGTAGGATTTTGGTGGGGAGGGGACAGCATAAATAGTCAGTCTCCAGAAGAGAGGAGCCATCTCTGTGTCCCCAGCATCAAACACTTATGGTGTATTTATTCAGCGCTTTTATCCAAGATTAAGTGATAACGTAAAGGACTAAACAAATATGGGTACATCAGAGAACTCACTAATACTAGCATAGCACAATACCAATAGACAGCCCACTCGGCGTGTATGTTAGTCAGGTTCCCCAAGATGCAGATACCAGACAGGGATTTAAAAACAGAATGGATTACTGTTGCTCTTGGGGGACGTGTCTGTGAGAGGGAACAGGTTGCAGTGGGCGGTGAGCAGAAAAGGCAGGGACGGCCTTCAGGCCCGATACGGGTCTGACCCTGGTGAGGGCGGTAGGGAGGGACAGCCCGGCACCAGGGAAGACGGAGCAGGCTCAGCCCCTGGGGATTCCTCGAACTGAGGCTGCTGTCAGAGGAGACCCGGGTCTGTCAAGAATGACATGCCTCTGCATCCGTGCCACTCTCCATCCACTGCTTGGAGCAGCCTGTGGGAAGTATGGCCTTGGGACAAGCATGGTGTGAACATGGATGCAGAGCCCAGCAGTTGGGCCCATGGTGTGTGTGTGTGTGTGTGTGTGTGTGTGTGTTATTTTCTTAAGACCACCTGCCTCCAACAAGTCTTCTTTCCCCTACTCCTGCCTCTGGTAACCACAAATCTGATCTCTACATATATTTTTTACTTGCTGTATGTTATGCTGTTTTGACATCTTAGAAAACCTTTTCTGGCTTGGCAGAGACTACTGCCCCAGGGGCTAGCCAAATGTAAGAGCAAAGGACTCAGTCCTGAGCACGCCTTTCATGTGCGAGCTGACCAACCCAGAGTCTTTCCGCTTCTAGCTGACCTAAGCAGCCAAGGAGGCAGCTGCGTCTCTGCCTTAATCATCCCAGGGCCAGGTACCAGACAGTCAGAGACCACAGCCTGGAGCCCACTGAAATTATTCAAACTAGCCACCTTCAACTGTCTCCTCTGCCCGCCTTGCTTTCCCTGTGGAAATTAGGGTCAGGGTTCACAGCCTAGACTTTCCTCTCCATCCCGTCTCCCGTCCCTTGCCCAGAAGTGACCTTGCATGGCATGGAGTGCCCTCGTCTCTAGGTCCTGGGAATATAAAGTTTGTACTCTTGTGTTCCTCCTGTGGCATCCTGACCGGCCATCACATGGGGAACAGTCCACCACCCAGTCACTCTCGCCACAGCAGGAGGCCTGAGTGGTACCGTTTCATGACAGCCAGGATAGAGAGGAAAAAGAAGAACTAGCATGTATCAGCCTGTGTCACATGTTTTCGGTGCTCGATCTCCTTGTGAGATGGCTTCAGGGGAGAGATGAGGCAATGCAGGTGTTCACATTTCTCTCTTCCCTCCAGGGCTCTCTCCAGTGAGTTGGCCAGAATCCAGCTGGCCTCCGGGAGTCACCCATCTCTCTGCCGCCAAGAGCAAACAGGGGACCTAAACACCTTGCTACCAGCCTCAGTGAGTCACCGCAGCAGCAACCTAGCAGCCCTGTGCCCCTTGGCGAGCAGAGTCCTTCAGGCGCTCAGCTGGGCCTGAGGTTAAGCGCGTACCCTTCTGTGTCAGACCCCCGTGTGCGCCTCCCTGCGAAGGCGCCTTTTGAGGTCCACCGACAGCAAGAGGGCGCACGGCTGCCTGTGCTCACGGGGTTTAGCTTTGTGCGGCAGGAAGACGGCGGGTCCTGAGCCATGTGCTGCTGGCGATGGAGTGTGGGTGCTCTTTGTTAAGCTCCCGGGGTCTGGAAGGAAGCAGCTATGCTCTTGTTTAATTCCATATGAGCAGCTTTTTTATTTTTACAAATAGTCCTCTTGCTGTTAGGGAGGGAGTGAGCGACATAAATCATCATCATGTCTTTGGCAGCCGGGATTTCTTGGGCATGGTCCTCATTAAAGTCTTTAGTTGCAGGGTTCCTGGAGACCTTCCTTTGATACCTAAAAACATCAAACTGAAAAAGCTGTGGTGAGGAGGAGGAGGAGGAGAGGGGATGGGAGGAGGAAGGGGTGGAAGCTCATGAGGACCCCAGAATTGCTCTTGGAAATGGCAAGGCAAAACTAGAATGATTTTCATTCATGGCTCCAAAGCAAAATGCAGAAGCAATAAAACTTCCCTGCTGAACAGAATCCAATACGCCTGTACAAACAGCAGTACAAAGAGGAGAAAAGGCTACATGGGCGGGAAGGGTGGCTTCTCTGAGGTGATACACGAAAAAGGAAAAGTCTCTGAACCCTTTCCTTCCCAGACCACAGCCCAGCGGGCTGTGCCAATCAATGAACTAACCTTTTCCTAGGCCTTATCTCCCCACTGGGCGGGGACCCAATCCCGGGCCAAAGGTCACTGGGAATACCATCATACTGCTGGCAGTGGCTGTTCATTCACAAAATGAGCTCCTTTGTGATAAAAGCTGGGGAGAGCAGCCCGGGATTTGTGTGCATTCCAAGCTGGTGGAGGAGAGCTGCCAACAGGCTCGCTCAGTGGGAACCCAGCAGCACACGCATCTCAGTTTACAGGATTGCTGTGGCCTCGCAGAACCATGTACATCGAATTCCTATAAATCAAGTCACATTTTAAATGCACCAGGGGAGCTAACCATTAAAGGAAACCTGCAGTGAATCTTTTGGAAAAGTGAAAAATCAGTGCTGAATTGATCTGTTTGGCCATGAAGTAACAAATAGGTATGAGAGCTTATGTGCCAGGCAAAGTGCTGGGCGCCATGAGCACTTCTTAAAATGGGCTGCCCCTGAGCTTGAGAAAAACCCTTTGAGAGGGTGTTTTTTGTCTTTGGTGAAACCATGGGAGCTGAGTACAGAAATAGGAAGAGAGATGCCAGCTGGAGCAATAGCCTATCTTTGCTACGGGACATCCACCAGTTGGTCCCCCTCTGAGTGACCAGGCGAGAGTTCTCACTCACGAAGCCAAGCCATGCTCAGTGTCTTTTTAAGTCCCTAAGCAAGAGGCCGTGGTCAAGGGCCCAGCAAAAAGACCAAGGCCTCCTATAGAGAATACAACCTGAGCCGTGTTTCCAAATCAGTATCACCGCAGCAGCAATAATCTCTTCCTATGGATTTCTCCAAGAAGCTCAGTGTCAAGCTTACTCATTCCTGGCTCTTGTGTCACAGAGATTTGCATATCACCGGAGTCAAATCAGAACTTTAAGACATATGTAAGTTTAAGCCTCTAGCTCTTGGGGAGTTTATTGTCCTAGAAACCAAATAATTGAGGCTATGGGATTTTTTTTTTGCATGGGTGCAGACTTAGCCTGGAAGGCAAAGGCACAGACTCAGGTGTTAGACAACCTGCCTGGGAACCCCCTTCCTACCATGTTGTTATATGACCTTGAGGCAGTGATTTATCAGCTTTGTTTGGGTTTGCTGATCTGTAAAATGCAGAAAAATAATAGGATCTCCCTCTACGCTATTTAGAAGGAGTAAATCAAAAGTGATCATACATCTAAAGGCTTAGAAGATAGCATATAGTACATGCTCAAGAAAGGCAGTTACTTTTGATGTTGGAGTTCATTTAAAAACAAAACCCAAGATATATATCACATGCCCTAAGAAGTTCACCATCTGGTAGTAGCTGTTTGTCAACTGAATGAAGCATCATAAAGAAGAGTCAATACATGCACTGAAGCACGTTTCCACTGTCGCAAGCACGTCGTATGCCTCCAAAGGAAAAGGGACGCTAAGCCAGCCAGGCGTTGGCCTTGCAGATACTATCCACAGTAGCATGCTTGGCACTTAGAATGGGGAAAGGGCTTTTAGAGGGATCACTGAGCCCAACCTCTGAATTAGTTATGAGGAAAAACAAAAAACTCAGATGAAGGAAAAGACTTAGCTGGGATGTTCATCTTCTTGGTGAGAAACAAAGACAAAAAGTGTGCACCTCTAACCTTCCGTGCCTCCCAGGAAGAACGAGATTGTCTCCACAGCTGGAAGATTCGATGTGCTTCATCAAACAGAGATGAGTATCGTCTTTATTTTGGTAAGCAGCTTGGGAACGTGGGGAGCACAATATTAATGTTCCTTGTCCAGACAGAAAGAAAAGCAAATAGGTCACAGGTTTAATAAGAAAGTTTTTGTGTCTAGGAGTAAACGTGTTTTCCGAAGTTCTAAGGAGAACTTGGACGGTAACCAGGTCCTCCTTCAGTGAAGGCTGTGAAGAGCACAGTGAGAAGCGGGGTGCGCTGACCCGGCGCTGGCATTTCCCACGCCTGGAGGAAAGTTGAGCTGGACAAATGCACAGAACACTCGTGGCACGCCCGCCCCCGGGGAGTCAGTCATCAGAACACGGATAAGAACTCCTCTGTGGGACGCGCCTGTGACGGCGCCCCCATTCTGCTCGTGGGAACCAGTACAGAGGTGGGCTTATCACCACTCATCTTGAGCCTCTTACCATGTGCAGGGAAGATTTAGTGGCGAAAATCCACATTGGCCAAATGACTTCAGATTCACCACAAACAGAAAGAATCCTTTTTACCTATAGCAGCTCCGTAGGCTGCACGTGCTCCCCAGACGGCATCCCCTTAAATGTCCTTTATTAAAACGGAATGTACTGAGATAACGTCTCTACCTGACCTCTCAGGCAGAGCACAGTTTCCAGGGGATTCCCAAGACCTTCCCTTGCATCTGGGGTAGAATCCATGCTGCCTTGAGGAATCCAGCTTCTTTTCAGATCTTCTACTGCGTGTCTTCCCCACCTCTGAAGCAGGGCCTTGAACTCATTCACAACCAGGGTCAAGGGCATCTCTGTCCTGGGGCTCCCCCAGCCTTTCTTCCAGAGCATCCCCCTGTCCTAATGTCTTCCCCATGTAACGACCTGTAGAAGCCACTGTAGAAGTGCTCCAGCCGCATTTGACCGCGTTTGAAGATACAGCCACAGCATCCAAAGTGCACACTGACCGGAACAATAAACGAAAAGCTGCCTCAAGTCAAAATCGAAGGAAACAAGCCTTGGACAACCTGGTCCCAGAGCAAGATGAAATCAGCCTCAAGAATTAGACAACAAAAAAACAGTGCAATTCCAAAGTATCAGTGACCAAACGTTAAAGGCCATTGGAAATGCTGCAGAAGGAAGTAAGAAAGCAGTGAGCCTCCCCTCTGTGGGGAAGCAGGTGGAGGGTGCCGCTACGCAACAGAAAGACGCACTGTGTCAGGGAGAGTTTGGCAGTGAAATGAGGCTGTGACATTCTTTGGGCTGATATTCAAAGGATGAGAACCATAGGCCAAGCTGCAGCGGGATGTCAGGCCTGGCCTCGGCACTGGAGGAGGCAGGTGGGCAAAACTTGCTAAGGTGCCCAGAGGGACCCTCACCTCCTGCAGAAGCATGGACATCCATGGGTTCAATTCAGGGCTTCAAATTCACAGAAAAACCAGAGTGAGACCTGCCCTGGGAGGCACAGGGAGTTCACTGGATTCTGGCCTCTGTCTCCCCCCTGCCCTCAGGAAAGGCAATGAGCCCACTGGCCAGGTGATGAGAGACTCAGTGCCTCCTTGGAGAAGACAGTGATCCAGTCGAGAAAAAAAAACCCTCTTAAATCCACAGAAGGGGCTTTGATGTCAAATGGGATGGATCTGATGCAAGAAAGAAACAGAAATGAGGTCTTTTGGAAACAGCACTGGGTCGCAAGCTCTTGAAAAGTAAGAGTGTGCCATGCTCATGTTATGTCCCTGCTCTGCTGGCGCGCCGCCCATGCTTTGGGAGAAGCTGCCGAATCAATCAGAGGTCGTCATCTAGGGTTGGAATCCCTGCGCTTACCAGCTGATGGCCTTAGGCAGGCTTGTTCGCGTCTGAGCCTCAACCTCCTTATCTTCAAGTACCCACAGCAATGCCCTCTGCACAGAGCGGTGATGAGGAGGACACATAAAGACTCTTTAGGAGGTGGCACGTTGCCTGGCACGCAGGAAACTCAAGAAAACGCAGCCGCCACCATCTTTACTTTCATCACTGTCAGCCTTTCCCAGCTCCCACTCAAGTCTGTCACAGACACATTCCAGGCAGTGGCTGACGTTTCTATGGGCCATGGCTGGCGGGCAGGCAGTGTCTGCAGCCATCTCCATGTAAGAGCAGCAGTGTCATCACCTGCCCTTCCGTCTGCCCTGCTGAGCTTTAGAAGGAACTTCCTCTCCTCCCCTTTTGCTAATGGCTGACATTCCGGTCCGTCCCTGCTCCCCCCACCCTCCCTCTGTGGCCTACTGTGCAGCTGCCTGCGAGCTCTGCCCCTGCAGCCTACGCCCCCTGGGGGCAGGGCTAGCAGCAAGGAGGACGGCCAGGGACGCACCAGACAGGGTCACCCTGACACCAGCCCCTGTCCCTCGAGCCTCCCCCACCCCAGCTCCACCCCTCACCCGTCACTCCCACTTGGACAGCCTTTCCTGCAAGGAATGGCCCAGGAGTCTGGGAGTCACCCTAACCGGCCCTGCCAGCACTCCGGGCTCTCCCTTCTGCACAACTGCACTGTTATTCCCCAGGTAGCTTTCTCCTTCCCTCGGAGGTCTAAGTGAAAAAGAGAAGTAAATGGGGTTGAAAAGGAAGTCTTCTTTCACCCTGTTTCCTGTTTTTGTTACAGGTACAAACGCTTATAGAACCTCAACAGCAAGTCTGTCTCCTCAGGGAGCAGACTGGAAGGTGAGAGGCTGGCTTCTGCTTCTCCGGGCAGAGGGGCCGAGGGGGTGTCAGGATTGCCTGTCTGAAGCAACAAGCAGGGGCTGCAAAAAGGAGCAGGAGGTTCTTTCCTTGTGAGCCTGGGGAGAAAGGAGAGAAGACCAGGGCTGAGCGGGCTTCCTCCCGAGCAGAGCTCCCTCCCCTTCCCCTCAGCACTGGGCCCTGAGCTGACAGGGTCCCCTGTCTTCCTGTCCAGTTAGATGCATCATGAAAGGAGAGGTGCTGGCTCCCCACTGCATTTCCTGAGCCAAAGCTGGGAGGAAATGGAGGCAAAAAAATAGGTTCCTGTTGCCCAGGGTGAGCCCAGAAACCCTTGGCCAAGGAACTTGGGAGTCATGGTGACAAGGCTCAATAGCCAGGATCCCAAGAGTCTGGAAACCCAAGCATGGCTGAAACATGAAAATAAAGCAAACCCAGAAATCCAGGAGATACCGTGTTTTCTCTGCTGCTGATGACAATAAGTCACAGAGAAGAGGGCCAATCCACAGAGTTTTGGGGAAACAAAGACTGGACAGAGGAAGGCTGCTTATAAAAGAAGCTGGCACAGCCACATTTGTATTAAATAAATCATCAGAAATGCACAAAGATGGGTAAAAAAGAAGAACAAGGGAGTATTATTTGTAGGAGGGAAAACCTGTAAGCAACCTAAACGTTTACCAACAAGGGCATGAGCAGGTGAGTCTGGGGCTGTTTTTGGTCAGTTCTGTGGAAAAATAAATGTTCAGTAGCATAGAGAAATGCTCAGAATGTGTTGATAAAGCAGTCAAAAATGTGTAATTAGTATCATCCTAATTACATAAATATATATACATAGAGAAATGGCCAGAAAGAAATATAGAAAAATGTCCACAGTGATTATCTCTAAGGCATGGGGTTGGGCTTATTTTTTTCACACCTTTATATTCTTCTGCATTTTAAACCTTTCCTATGATTACTACATTAATTTTTTCCAATTATAAATGCATTTTAATTTTTAATTGAAGAAATAATTCAAACATAAAGATTTTTAAAAAGTGAAAGAAAAGTCCCCTTATTGATAACTGAACTGGAGTGGATTGCTCTTCTTCCCTCAATCAGTAACCTGGCAAGAAAATAGGGGCAAGTCATTTAAACCCTCTGTAAAAATAAATAGCATAGGCTTATGGGCTGTTTGTGCCTTAAATATTTTTAAGGTCTCAGTTTGCATCTGGCTGCCTTGAGGAGACCCATGACTTCCTGCATGGAGGAGGGTCAGCACCCAGGTCATCCCTCCACTTCCTGTATTCAATCCATCCCTTGAGGGCAAGTACTCAGCCAAGCCACCGAGCTGATAGCTGTGGTCTGTCTGTCCTCCACGTGTTACCTCTAGGGAATACCAAAATAAAGCAGGCAGTCTGTACACATACAGAGGGGTCCCAGGAGATGTCTACATGGGATCTCCTGAGTTGCTCAGGCTTCAATCTGTCCAAGTCCAGTGTCTGGACTTCAGTTTTGGGAGGCTCGGGAACTCTGCAAACGGATCTATCTTTACTGAGGGCAGGTGAAGAAGGAGACAGGCAGAAGGGAGGCAGAGAGGATAGGCAGGGATTAGGAGGCCATGACCATTTTCAGATCACGTCTAATTATTCCTTCTCCAACCATGACCTTCCTCTCCTCCACACCCCACCACCATATACACCCTGCCAACGTGGCCGCACTTTTCACTGACTTGTTGTGAACTAGCTATCCTTTCATAAACTAGCTACTGGGCAATGCCAGCCATGGGGACATTTTTCTGCAAAAGGGACCCTTCACCATCAAGACTGTACTTGGACAACAGAGATCATACAAATGTTAATGTTCACCCTAAGTTATGTGATTTCCAGGGAAGGTGCTAAGAGCTTATATGCAACCTTGAGAAACTCCCCTTGGCCTCAGGAATGCCGGAGCCAATAAGGAGCGTGCCCTACAGGAAGCAGACAATTCCAGAACCCTGATGGATCGCAGCAATGAATGGCAATAACAGACACTGCTCATGTTTCTTTTTTCAATCTGAAAGGAACAACAAAAAAATTTTAAATGTCTCTCCTCTTCTCTCTGCCCTGGGCTTCCTTAGCCTTCCCCACCTACCTTCCCCAGTGCGATGCCAGTAAAGTATAGAGCCCGGGGCCGGCCCCCCGTTCAACTTGAGTTTCAGGTGAACAATGAGTCATTTTTAGTATAAGTATACCCCAAATATTGCCTGGAACATATTATACTAAAAAATTATTCTGAAGTAATAATTTATTTGAATAATATGTGTTTATCTGAAATTTGAGTTTACCTGTGTATCCTGTATTTTTATTTGCTAAATCTGGCAACCCAACCTTCCAGACCATCCCCTAATTTTGAGAAATCACAGGAATAAAAGACTCTTAAGGAAACCAATCATTTGCCTGAGACACGAAACAAAGAGAAGAAAAAACATCCGTTTACTAGTCAGGGACCCCTGTGACTTGGGATTTTAAACTTTAAACTTCAGGAAAGGGAAAATAAGTTCTAATATGGTCCCTCCTAACAGCTGATCATGTTTAAATTAATATTAATATTATTTTTAATTTAAGGAAAAAGAGCTAGAATTGCTGTTGACAAAACTTCCCAGTAGTGTTGTGATGCAGCTGACACATTTCAGGCTACTTTGAGTTAATTCCTCTTTTATTAGGGGAGGAAGTCCTTTGGGCTGCTTCCCAGTATAGAGTTTAGAAATAACTAATTCTTGCTCACCCTTGCTCCTGAGCTCTAGTTACTGAGCATATAAAGTCCTGCCTCGGAACTGACAGCCACATCACACCACTGATGGGTTTTCTTGGAAGAATGAGTAAACTTATTCTGGAGAAATACGGTTGCTGTTTTTAATAATGACACTTTCATCCCCTCACATATATGAGGTTATAAAAAATCTTTCATTTATGCTGCACCAAATCCTCTGAATTCTTTGTGGGACTTTGTTGTGCTAAAAGGACTGAACAGTATCGCCTGGACCATCCTTCTACTTCAGAGTAACACTGTGTTCACATCATCAGCAGCAGCAGAAGTAAATTTTCTGTAAGCCTTGGTTAAACTGAAAACTCCAATTGTATTCAAGGCTCTTCAAGCCACAGTAAAGTATTTTAGGGCAGCTGGGTAGGTGAATGGGCTCAAGGCCAGGCTTTGCTATGTACCAGCTGTGTGGCCTTGGGCAAATTAGTTACCCACCATGTATTTCCATTTTCTCAGCAATAAAATAAAGGTCTGGTGAGGATGAAATGAGTTAATGTATGTAAAGTTCTTAGAACAGTACCTGGCACAAAGACGAAATCCACAAGGGTTAGTGATGATAAATGTTATTATTTTCCACTACTGAGGGCAGTATAAATAAGTTCAATATTTCCAGAAAACAGTATGGCAATGGGTATCTTTGAACCTTAAAGCTGTTCTTACCATTGCATACGGTGATTCCAATTCTCAGACTCCACCCTGGGAGAATAATTGGGGTGCAGACACACACAGAGGCACAAAGAAATGCATCATAGCCAGAGACTGGTAATAGCAGCCAAACACCAGGTCAACACCAGGGAAACTTTCAAGTAAAGAGAAGTGTATCAATTTGATAGACTGTTTGCATGATCACTAAATAACAGCTTTTTAAAGAATACTTATTTACTGCCACAGGAATGATTATGATTAACTTGAAAAAGGACAAAGCATAATCAAATGGAGTTTTATTTTATTACCTAACCTACAAAGACCAACCCTGATTACAGCTACAGGGTGAGAACTATTGGTCATGTGTTCGTCTTTTTAGGCAGACTCATGGTCAGTGGAAGAGTCCTTGAAAAGTGACTTTGTATATTCAGTCTAATGGAGTAGATAGGAGAAGCACAGATGACCCCAAGGATCATACTAACAACTCACTAGTCCAAGTTCACTAGTCCAAGTAAAAGGTGCAAAGAGATAGCACGATGCACTCAAAGTGACTCTGAGGCTCTGACCATCTCATGGGAAAATGTGCGGTGATCAATTAGTGATGTCTGTCATGGACTCAGGAGGGTGTGCTGGTGGCATGCACAAGATGTAGCTGCCTGACACTAGTGATAAGGGTGGCCAAGGAATCAAAGAAGGGTGAAATTTTGCAACAAAAATTTTAAGGAAGTTTCCAGATTCTAAGTGAAATTGGCCTAGAAACCTTAACTTGTGAATATATAACATGTCATACCAAACCATGGTCAGTAGTCAGCAAGGGATTGATTGGATAAGGAAGAAAAAGTGGAGAGCCGAGAGGGTTAGACTGGAGACAGAAAATGAAGGACCGACCACACAGTTTACTCCCATTTGTTGGGAGGTCATGAACAACAAGGCCCTGGGGCATGCTGGTCAGGACCAAAGAGGGCGCAGGAACCCGAGCAAGGATTATCACACAGTCATCAGACACTGAATGCATTTAATCCTCCCTATTGTCTCATATGGTAGGAATTGTGATCCTATTTTGCCAACAAGGAAAGTGAGGCTCAAAGATTTTAGGGTCACACAGCTTGAAACTGCAGAGGTCTCTTTAATCAGAGGTTTGTCAGATGTCAAGGATTCAAGGCTTATCCAAGCCCTCCGCCCACTTCTCTCTGACAGTGAGGTGAAACCTGCTACCCTGTGGATCACAGGAGGATTTTGCCATAAGATAAACACCAAGAAAGAAACCAGAGATCCAAAGATTCACAGCTTGACTGTCTAAGTTGCTCTTACACTATGCCTCTTCATATGTGTTATCTGATTTGGCTGAATCAGGTAATAGTCTATCATCTTCCAATAGCCAAACACTGAGCTAAACAGTTATCTCATTGAATCATCACAACCATCCTAGGTGGTAGGTGCTATAATTGCGTCCATTGTGCAGATGAGGAAAATGAGGCTTACAACAGTCTTTTGTAAAGTGCCTATGGATGCAATGTGGTTGCAAAGGACACCCTGTGGGTGTTTGTCCTCCAGGGTGGGGGTGCAGTGTGTACTGAGAATGTCAGCGACAGAGAGTCCAATATGCCCACAGGTGCTCAACAAGCCCAGCACTGACCCAAGACCTGGCCCAGCTCTGGGCTTTTCTCACAGTAAACTCAGCAGCAGGGTCACCAAAGGCCAAATCCAACTCAGTAAACACAGACTTCTGGTGAGCAAGTGCTCTTGCTTTTGCTCTGTGTCAGCCGGGGGTTGCATATGCTTCAAATACTGAGAAGTTCTGCAGAGGGGCCAAGTGCAGAAATTTGTGCCTGAGATTTTCTACTTTTACAAGAAGAATGACCATGTGGGGCACTCAGCCAAGGTCAACCTGGAGTTGGAAGGCTGAGCCCAGGCTCAGAGGAGCCAGAGCCAAGGTGGAAAGCTCCAGGCGCTGGGAGGGCAGCTGCAGGGCGGCTAGAGTAAAAGGCCAAGTGTGGGAATGTTTATTGACAAGAACGTGCTGGGGAGAACCCAGCCCTCACACTTCAGGGATTTGGGAACCGGCCGTCTGCAGTAGAGAGCCCTGCCAGATGAGTTCAGCCATTTCCACTTCATAAAGTTCTCGGTACAAAAATGAATGGCAAACCCAGCCATGAATGTGATTTCTGAAAGGAGGTTACTGGAAAGATGGTTCTGCTTTTTCAAATTTCGATTTTGGTGGGCAGAAGACAAGTAGCGAGGAAAGTTACTGAGTCCTTGCAAACATCCCCATCACATTCCAGAAACCACTATGCCTTGCCAGGAGGACAAGGGGGCGCCCTATCTTCTACGATTTCTCAGGAGGAGAAGGCTAAAGTCTGAGCCAAAACGAACCCAAGACTCTAGGTCTGGTCGGCAGAAGAGAGCAGAACGGCAGGGCTAGTGCATGGGACAAGTCATGCATTTGTATCCTCAGACACTGACCCTGAAATAACATGACCCTGGATTGTCCTCTGGGCAACTGAATGACAGAACTTCAAGGCATACATTAGACAGGCAGTTTGAGGAAGAGACACACTGATTACGTATCTAATTTGCTGTCACTACCCTCATGACATCACATATGTCACTGTGGTTTTCCGGATTACTCTCGACTCTGAATACACAAGTCTATATTCCCTGATGAGTTGGTTTGAATTTCTTCTTGGCACTGGCTTCATTTTCTTACTTCCTGTCAGCATCGCTTCTTAGATCTTTGCTGTTGTTTTTTAGGGTCTCCCAAACTTTCAAATGAACAGGAGCTTTTTCTAGACTCCCAGGTCTTCTGGTCTTTCTATCTCCTGATCACTCAAAATGATATCAAACCTCACCGAATTGTCTGGCATTGCTGCTTCTGAGTATATATAGCCCAGCTTTCCCTGCCTTGATCTTTTCCACTGTGTTCAAGGGTAGGGTAAAATGAAGTCATTACAATTGCTCTTTTAAGCTTAAGGAATTTGATAAGTTGTGTGGGGTCCTGGCAGGCAATATGCTTAAGCAAAGCACAGTGACCATCTGTGGACCAGTCTCCTTATCCCTTTACTGTAGGCACATAATCAAGTTCAAATAGCTTTGTTAAAATGTTGTGTGTGTCTCTCTCTCTTTTTATATTTCAGCTTTATACAATTATTCCCAAATCTTCCAAACTGACAGTAAGGAAGAGTAATTTGAAAGGACTGTACAACTTATGTCTTTTGAAGATCTGTACCATAGCTGCACTTTTCTGATTTCCTGGCATCTACTCTGTTCTGTACTTTTCAAAAAAAAAAAATCGTGAGTAGATGAATAAACATAAAAACTGATTTCATCAATAGTCTTGGACCATTCTTTGGACTTTCGGTTTGGGGCCATTTTAGGTTTTCAAATCCATTTAGCATCTATCAGTATTTGCAAAATAAGGAGCCGAGGGCATGACCTCAAAAATCTCATAATCTGGCTGAGAGCAAGAAACAGGTACAGATGCATAGATTGTTTCAAAATATAGAGGATAATGTCTGAAGGAAAGAAAAAAGTTCGTAAATCAATTAATGATCCTTATGTAGTTACAGAATTGATTTTGTCCACCTTATCAGCTTGGGAAACAAAATAAAGTCATACATTTAAATTTTGTCCAATAAAATGTTCTGTCTTGCTATTTAGAGAACAACTTTTCTTTGTCTCTCTGAAATCTCTCACCCTCTTGCGATACATACAAGAACCAAGGGTCAGTGCTGATCCTAACGGCACAAGTGAAATTTGGTTTTATCTGCTGAAGAGATTTTTGCTCTTGAACTGCTGAAGGCATCTTACTGCCTCATGGAATCTCTGAGCTCCAGCAGGATTTCCTGCAGAGATATGCATTTTCATCTCTGGTGGAACTGGAGCTAGGGTGTCCTCCTTTGGAGTGGCAGCTCTGCCCTCACTCCCCAAAGCACTGGGGGCTCAAGTGCTGCTTTTTAAAGCCAAATCCTTTTTGGTTTGCCAGGGAAAGCCAGAATTGCACCTTGTTTTGACTAGAATTTCACTGAATTAACATGTTCATTTGGGGAGTATTGATATTCTTTTAATATTGAGCCTTCCCATGGAAGAACATAATATGACTCAATTTATTCAGTGTTTCTAGCATGTCCTTCAGTAAAGTATTATAATTCTCTTTGTGTAGGTCTTGCCCATTTTTGGTAGAGTTGTCCTATTTACTTTGCAGTCTTAGTTGCTTCTGTGAATAGAGTCTTTGCTTCTTTTATATTTTCAAATTGAGCACCACTATATACTATACTTCTTATATCTGATGACCATGCTGGACTATTTTATTTCTTCTAATGGTTTTTCACTTGAGCTTCTTGAATTTTCTAGTTAGATAGCGTTCTCTTTATTTCCAATCTTTATACATTTCTTTTTCTTATTTTATTGCAATGGCTAGGGCTTTCACCACTGTGTTGCATACTAGCAGTGATAGCTGGCCTTGTCTTATTTTTACATTTAGGGGTCTGCTTTAGTATTTCACTAGTAAACACAGTGTTTATTGTAGTTTTATGGTAGATACTTTATGTAGTTAAAAAAAGGCATTTTCTATCCCAAGTTTGTTAAAGTTTTTTCACAGGAATGTTGTTGAATTTTATCTACAGCAAAATCTCATGAAGCACAGCGTTTTCATAACAGTTGTTCATAATCCAGAATAAAGTTTATCTTTTCTTACCACAGCTTTTGTGCTTTTACAAACCTTTCCAAATTGATCAATATCATGGCAAAATATCTATAAATATGTGTCCTTCTTGGGAAAAATTGGCCATTTCTTTATCATTGTGGGACCCCATTTTTTAGAGTTGTTAGTAAAGCATGATATATAATATAAATCATTGTTATAAATGAAGTCCATGATAAAAGAATGGTTTTTTTAAATAATCAAAATT